>APFE030161944.1:110679-134073 GCA_000404065.3 Pinus taeda | reverse complement strand
GATTGGCCATCTCCAACCACTCTAACAGAGCTCCGCAGCTTTCTAGGTCTTGCCAACTTCTACCGCAGGTTCGTGTTGGGATTTTCTCATATCACTTGGCCCTTGAGTCAAGTCACCAAGGGAGGAGTGAAAGTAAAATTATTTTGGTCTGAATCTCAATAGAAGGCATTCACTAAGTTGAAACATCGTCTCTTCTCAGCACCAATGCTCGCATTACCAGACTTGGAACAACCATTTGAGATCGAGACAGATGCCTCTGTCTATGCTATTTGGGCAGTCCTTACTCAACATGGGCATCCAGTGGCATATCAGAGTGAGACACTTTCAAATATAGTCCGGAATTATCCCACTTATGACAAATAAATGTATTCCATTGTACAGGCCTACCGACAATGGAAGCATTACATTTTGGGGAAGGAAACGGTCATCCACACAGACCACCAGCCCCTGCAATTCATACAGACATAAGGGAAGTTGCAGAATGATCGCCATCAAAAATGGTCCACATAATTTGAATATCAAGTATAAGAAGGGAAACACCAATAATGTTGCAAATTTCCTCAGTCGACCACCGATCATGGTGTTAACCACCGTGCTCAACTCTTGTGGGCATGAGACTTCTGATTGGCCACTTCTCTACAAAAGCGACCCCAAATTGGGCCACACATACCAGACACTTTGGAGGGTCAACATGTTCTAGATTTTCACCTCCAGGATGCCCTATTATGCCACCTGGGTCACCTTTGTGTTCCTTCAAGCGAACGTGCCAAGATGATTTGGGAAGCACACTATAGTCGGGCTATTGGGCATTTCAGGGTCGAGAAAACGGTGGCAGTACTACAAAAGTATTTCTATTGGCTGAATCTTTGACAGGATGTTTGGAAGTACATCAGATCCTGCACTGCCTGCGCCATTGCCAAACAGACCATCAAGAAGCAAGACCTCTATACTCCGCTGCCTACCCCTAGTCGACCTTGGGAATCCATCTCCATGGATTACATTTCAAGCCTTCCTTCTACTAAGCATGGAAACGACTGTGTTTTTTTGGTCGTCGACAGGTTCTCAAAGATGGCCATTATGGCGGCCTGCAAGAAGAATATCACAGCAGAAGCCACTGTTGAACTCTTCTTTGAACGAGTGTGCGTACACTTTGAGATCCCACAGTCTATCATCTTAGATCGAGACAACAAGTTCCTCAGTACATTTTGGTCCAATCTCTAATCGATACTGGACACCAAACTCACTAAGTCCACAACCTTCCATCCCCAAACTGATGGCCAAACAGAGGTTGTCAACAGGATGATCGTACACATTCTGCGCATGTACAACTCAAAGCATCCACGCACATGGGATGACAGCCTTCCCTATGTTCAACATAGCTATAACCAGGCTCTTTATAGCTCGACTGGCCACAACCCTTTTCAGGTGGGCTTGGGATTCCAGCCACTATGTCCCACTGATGTGGCCATGTCATTTGCAGCTACTCAGGCAAATTTGGCTCATGTCCAGTCTGAAACAGATAAGGCAAACAGCTTCATTGAGCACATCCAACATATCCGCCAGCAGGTCCACGACATTCTAGAGAAATCAAATGCCAAGTACAAGCAGCGACATGATGAACATCGGGTGCCACACAAGTTTCAGGTGGGCGACAAAGTCTAGTTGCATTTGCAAAAGGAATGCGTTATCGTAGCCTATCGGAAACTCAAACCACTCTAATAGGGTCCTTACACCATTACCAAGGTTGTGGGAGACAATGCATTTGAGCTCAGCATTCCCCCATTCCTTGGTCTGCACCCAGTGTTCAATGTGGACTACCTTCAGCCATACTTTCCACCATTACTAGACACATCCAACATTGCAGAATAACTCACACCAACAGGGTTAAATCCAGATTGCATGGAACAAACTGCAACTGATCGGATCATGGACACGTAGATCAAGCACACTCGCCAGCAAAAGATCCAACTGTATCGAGTTGTCAAAGCAGGCCAACTCCTTCACCAGGGCAAGTGGCTCACCAGGGACCAAGTTAGGCAAAAGTTTCCTCATCTCATGGAGGAACTCAACGCAATGGGGACCATTGCTTCCTAAGGGGGAAGGAATGATCTAGGTGAATATTGGTGGCCACCCACCAATTCCACTTGGACCCATACCATTGTTTCTTTCAGTTTTTCAGTTTCCTTAATTGTAGCACAATTTACTATTTTTAGCAGTTTTTCGAGTCCTGAACTTCCGAAGCCATTTTGAGGCCCTAAACAACGTTTTTTGGGAAAAATGGGAGCAACATGGCTCAATGGATCAATGTTTCTCTTCCCAAAGTTGTATTCCTCGGATAGATCTTTCTAACGAGGTATTGTGCGCGTCAAACGGAGATCATATGCCAAAGTTATGACCCTAGGAAGTTGATGTACCAGTTTACCCAAAACGGGGCCCATAGTTTGGCGCTTCATCTCCTAGGGTTAGGTTTTTGGATGTTTAGGGTTTTCCATTGTTTCTCAACAATAAATAGGCCTTCAAGCCTCATTGTAAGGGAGTTTAGAGGCATGTAGCTGCCACATCTCTCCTCAGAGATAAACTACCATCGTCCGAACTAGTCTATTTCCATTTCTGTTTTTAAGAATTTTTCAGTATTTTACATTAATGAAATGAAGTATTATTTTTGTTGCATCGCTGTATTTATGGTTATCTCTATAATTTATTGTGTTCCTGTTTAAACCCGGATCATTAATTCAAGGAAAAAATTAAATTAGGATTTTCTTGTTGTAATTCCAACACTCCCTCTCAACAAGAAAGGGATTATCTGCTACCTTGATCCTGCCTCTGTGAAACTCAAATTTGCATCTTAACAATGCCTTTATCAAAATATCTGCATCTTATTCCTATGTAGGAATGTACTCTAGCAACATGGTTCTCCTCTGCACACAATCTCGTAGATGGTGATACCAGATGTCGATATGCTTGGACCGATCATGAAAAACTAGATTCTTAGAGAGTTTGATACAACTTTGATTGTCATAGTAAATCATTGTAGGATCCATCTACTACCAAAATAACCCAACAAGGATCTTCCTCATCTAGATAACCTCACGAGATGCTTGACTAGCAGCCATGTACTTTGCTTTTGTTGAAATGAGTGCGACTAATCTCTACTTCCAACTATACCAAGAAACTCCTACTAACCCACTACTGAAGATTCCCCCTGGTGTGCTCTTCCTGTCAGATGGACTTCCTGCCTAATCTACATCTATGAATCCTTTAAGCTTCACTCCCTTTATCCATATGTACCGAAGACCAAAATGAGTGGTGCCCCTGAGGTATCTTAACACATGTTTAGTTGTCTTCCAATAGAGTTTGGATGGCTTAACCATTACTTGAATAAGTTGGTTAACTGTAAAACATATGTTCGATCATGTGTTCACCAAATACATAAGTGAACCCACAAGTTACCTATAAATAGCAGTCTCCACTACTTCACCTGAAGTAGCAACTTCTTTCCTCCAATTACCTGTTAGAGGAATCTCCATGGATTTGTTCCTCTCCATGTGGAACTTCTTCAATATCTCATTGGCATACTTTCCCTCAAAGACAAATAGTTCCCCATCTCCTTCCCATACCTCCATACCAAGGAAATAATGAATGAGCCCCGGGTCCTTCATCTCAAATTCTCTTGTAAGATCCTCTTTGCAATATTTTATCTGCTTCTCATCACCTGTTAGAATAAAATCATCGACATATAATACTATAATCAACAATTTGACTTCAACCACAATATGGTAAAGGTTTGCATCTGCTTCACTTTTGGTGAAGCCCAACCTGGTGAAATAGTTGTCAATCCTAGTGTACCAAGCACGGGGTGCTTGTTTTGGTCCATACAACGCTAGCTTGAGTTTGCAAACATGTGACTCTCTATTGAAGGTCTCAAATCCTTCTGGTTGCTTAATATACACCTCCTCCTCAATCACACCAATGAGGAATGCTATCTTCACATCCACTTGATGTATCTTCCATCCCATCTGCACTGAAAGTGATAGAATAGATATGATTGAAGAGTACCTTGCTACTGGAGAAAAGGTCTCCTCGTAATCAATTCCCTCCACTTGAGGGAACCCTCTGGACACAAATTTTGCCTTGTGTTTCTCCACACTCCCATTTGTTGCTTGCTTTACCTTGTAAGCCCATCTGGAACTCACCACTGACTTGTATGCTGGTCTTGGGACCACCTCCCAAACACTGTTTTTGATAATGGAGTCATACTCCTCAACCATGGCATCAATTCAGACTGGTTTCTGCACTGCTTCCTTGAATGAGGATGGATCAACCTCTACACTCTCACTCATCAGATCCATGTAGCCAATGTACCAATCTCGTGACCTCCTCTGCCTACGATGTGATGTGGGTGCTCCCACATTCTCTCTAACATCATGCATTAATATGTCAGCCTCTCTAGGGTGCTTCCTTACATCTATGGAAGTCTCTACATGTGTGTTTGCTTCCACTCTCTTCTCCTCTGCATGTGGTTGTTGCACATCATCTAGAGGTTCTTCCTTAGGAGTTAAAATCTCCTCTTCTCCATACAATTGAATCTCCCTCTCAAGGGAACATCTCATGGCCTTCTCTTCATCTAACTTCACATCTCTACGAACCACTGTCATCCTGTAAGATGCAAGGTATTCCTGATAGTTGTGAGGGGTATCAATGTACCCCACAAATATGCCCAACTCAATTGTTAGATCCAGCTTTTTCCGTGCATCCTTGGTAACATGACAATAGATTGATGAAAAAAATATCCTGAAGTGTGCAACATCTAGTTTCTTACATGAAAAAGCTTCTTCTGGTGTAATCATCCCGAGAATTCGATGAGGAATTTTGTTCTTCACATCAACAATTGTGTTTCATGCTTCAACCACAAGTGCAACGATAGGCCCTAATCATATAACATTACCCGTGAAACTCCCACAACACTTTTGTTATTCCTTTCATCCACCCCATTCTCTTGTGGGTTATGAGGTGTTATTAACTCTTGTTGAATGTCTTTTGATGCACATAATTTTTTGAATTCGTTAGACACATATTCTCCACTGTTATCGCTCCTGAGAGCTTTAACTTTCCTACCAGTGTTTTTCTCCACAAGTTCTTTAAATTCACAAAAATTAACAAAAGTCTGATCTTTCTTCTTCATGAAGAAAATCCAGCACTTACGAGAAAAATCATCTACAAATATTACATAATACCTATGCTTGGCCATGGAGGCTATCTAGAACTGTCCACACACATTTGAGTGAACTCTTTCAAGGATCGCTTGCGCTCGACTGTCCTTATCATGAAAGGTATCTTTGGTGTACTTCCATAATGTACACCCTTTGCATGTGTCTCTCTGCTCTAGTGTACTCGTAGGAAGTTCTATAGACATTTGTTGCATGATCTTCAAAGATTTGTGGTGCAAGTGACCTAATCTTCTATGCCAAAACTCATTGATGTCTTGGATTTACACCTTCTTTGCTTTTCTGCTCAAAGTAGCACATAATTCTACATCCAATTTGTAGAGTTTCTTCACCTAAACCCAAATCTGCTTCACTTGTCCTGAGGCTATGTGAAGAAGGAATGCATTTCCCTCGTTAAATATCACATTGTAGCCACAGTCCTCCAACATGGTAACTTAAACCAAATTCTTCTTCAAACTTGGAACATACATGACATCTTTTAATGTGAGAGGAGAACTAGACTTGCTCTGAAAGGTAACAGTACTGATGTTGGTCGCGCTACACCTCCCATCATATCCCATTTCTATGTGCATATGGAGGTCCTTCTTCTCCAAGTCACTGAAGAACTCTTTGTTGTTTAGAGAATCTTCGGCGAAATCACACAAATAATCATTTGTCGACGCGTTTCGAACCAACCAGTGTGGTTCATCGTCAGGACAAGTTGTCGATCATATGGAATGAGGCTCCACTATACAAGTACCACACACTACCCATCATTGATGTCACCATGCAAGTGAGGAGGGTGAAATCCAACGCAAATTGTGATGCAAGGGATTCTCCTCCCGCTCCTCCTCAGGGCTTCTTTCTGTCCTTCTTGTGCGGACACTTCATGGCATAGTGTCCTAGCTCGTGACAGTGAAAACATTTAATCTTTGACATGTCCTTCTTCTTGCCACCTTGAATGGAATCTGATTTTGGAATGGGATGAATTCTCCTCATCATCATGCTTGGATAAGGATCCATCTATGATGTTTAGTCGAATCTCTTTTTGCACTAAGTCGGACCACAACCGCTCCCACTCTAGTAGCTTCTCCCTTACATTAACCAAGTCTTAATAGGTATGCCAGCTCTTGGGAAGGCCTAGAATTGCTAGGCTCACCAGATCCTCTTCAACAACTATAACACTAACACTTACAAGCTCATCCTGATATTGGGTGAACTTGGTCAAGTACTTCGGTATTATGTCACCCTTCTCCATCTTGATTTTTTCTGAGCTTTACCTTTAGTTTCATCTTCCTATGGTCACTGTTGTTTTGAAACAGGTCTGTCAAGGCCTTCCACATCACATATGGAGTTTCCTTACCGTGGAGGTTCGAGACAATATAATCTCGAACGCCTTATAGGATAATCCTTCTCGCCTTTGCCACACATTTTCTCCACTTTGCTAGATCTTGAGCATCAACTGTTGGAGGCTTAGGAGTATCTTTGTCTATGAATTCCTTAAGCTTGTTGTCTTCCAACACTGCCTCCATCCCATCCTTCCAAGCAATATAGTTCGAAATACCCTCAATGGCATATTCGTGTCTCAATTCGTAGAACGACATCTTGCTGGCTCCGAAGTATGATACTACAAATTCAATTTCACCTACAAAAGACAAACTCATATTCTCCTCTTCTCTAGTGAATTCAACTCTAATACCATGTAGAAATTCTTTGTAGATTCAAACTACTAATTATAATATGCTAAAACAATTAACTTGAATCTACTCTACTCATCATTGGAAACAATTAAACAATCACAACGCATACAAGAGAAAGAATTCAATCAACACATAACACAATGATTTCCTGAGGAAATCCATGGTTAAAAACCCCTGTTATGTGTATATTGCATTAGTCAAAAAATATGAGAAGATTACTATGCTTTACTAAAGCCCGAGCAACCTTTGCACTATCTATCTCACTGCTTCCTAGACAAGCTTTGGCCAATACTTAACCAATTTATGGCTTGCCCAAGTCCCTATTTCCTTGCATTGATCCTCAAGGAATTAACCCCTATTTAATTAGGAAATTCCTCAATTATGAATTGTGCAATCCTCATAGGCCTTCCTCTAACTGCATGCACCATTTGTACAATTCAGATGATTATACAACTGATAGTACATTGTCCCTAAACTCCAATCTCAACTCGATCTTTCTCTGAGCTGACATGCATGAGTTAGTTATGAGTGAATCTTTAATGTACTGGTTGATCACTGCAGGTAGCACCACACTGCACTTCAGGCAGCACCACATTGCACTTCAGGCAGCACCACACTGTACTTCAAGCAACACCACATTATACTCCAGCAGCACCACACTGCACTTCAAGCAACACCACACTGTACTTCAGGCAACACCACACTCGACTTTAGGCAACACCCCACTAGACTGCAGGCAACACCACACTGTTAGGCCTCCCACTAATTCCTCCATTAGTTGGAACTAGTTTAACTGACTTTAACTCAGTTAGATTGAATTAATTAATTACAACTCAAAATAAACTCAACCAGAGCTCCTCATTGTAGGATACATTCTACATGACTCTAGTTAGACCTTCAACTCAAATTAACTGAGCCAACTAAGTCAAATTAACTTAGTTAACTAATACAAGTTGTCATGAGATGTGGAATCATATTTTTATTCCCAATTTAATTCAAGGACAAAATTAAATTAGGATTTTCCTGTTGCATTTTAAACAAAAATATTATGAAAATTATAAATAATATTAGTATTAATAAACTAGAGGAAAACATTGTGAGGTTTTTTATAGCACTGAGTAGGTCTCTTACAGCTTGATGACCACTAGATTTGGTGTCCCTGCTTCCCCGCCTCCTCTGTCAACACCTAATGTAGGTGCCTCCAATGCTCTGATCTCCAATAAGTTGAAATTTCAGAAGACAAAGCCCTCATGCTTTGTCAAAAATCTTGAGGATATTCCGAAGGTAGAAATTAATGCTTCTTATTCTAGAGCAAGGGCTCTTTAGTTTACACAACACATTTTAGTGGACCAGTTCATGGGCATCTAGCTTGCCTCTCACTCCTTGTAGTAATGGTTAAATAAAACTCGACAACCGATGATAAATGGTCATCTTTTCTCTTCTTTTTAGGGGAGAGGGTTTTATACCTTCTTCTTTGAGAATAAAGAAGACTGAGACTTGATCTTAAAAAATGACCCTTATTTCATGGGCACTCAAAGTATCTATTTAAATCGATGGAGTCTAGATTTTAACCCGAAATGTGATGTTCCTTCAGTAGTTTCAGTTTGGGTTAAGCTCCCCTTCTTTCCTTTGCATTGTTGGAACAATGCCACTTTAAAAGTACTGGAAACATCCTAGGTAAGTATATTGATCATTCTAAACCACAAGAGGGTTTGTTTTCTTATGCCAAGATCTATATGGAAGTAGAACTGGACAAAGGAATTCTTGTCATGATAAATCTCAACCTGGAAAATTGGCCCATATCTAAGAGGTGCATTATGACTAGCTTCCTTTCAAGTGTAAGGTATATCATGAGCACAAACATTTTTCTAGAAATTGTGAAAAGAAGACCGAGGATAAACATAATCAAGTGGAACAATGAGATCAATGGAAAATAACCCAAAAGGCAAAGAGGACCATCCAAACAAACTAATGGCTAACCACAACAAAGCAATCCACCAAGGAACAAGCACAAGGGCCCAACCTCTCCAACCCAAGTGAAATAAACTCTAGGAGAGGCTACCAACAATTAGGTTGCAATGAAGGCTAATAGAAATAGTTTCAAAGCGCTAAACCCAGTCGAAGAGGAAGGTGAGATTCCCTTAAGGAATGTCCCTCCCTCTCTTGGGGAGGACTCCAAGTCCTCTCCTAGTCTTCTCGATGATGACATTCTACCCCTTGAGGATGCCCCTATCTATGTGATAGGTGAGATCAACTCTTCCTTGGATGAAGGCAAGTTCCACTCTCCTAGTGCGACCTAAACTGACCCCTCCCTTTATAGTTCAATTCATGATGAAAAATCAGAGACAGAGAAAAACAAGGAAAAAGGTTGAATACATCATAAGGTGGGAGGAAAAATGAACATATATGTTCAAATTGAAAAAGTTGAAAAAGACAAATAATTGGGAAGATAAGGTATTTTGCATAGACACGTCACAAGGAGATAAAATACAAGGAAAGGAGGTAGTTTAAGCCCCAATCAAGGGGCCGCAAAATCTAGTAGCAAACGATGAAACTAATCACTTGGAATTTCAGGGGGTTGTGGTCGGATAAAAGAAGGTCAGAGGTTAACTCATTTGTTGAAAAAGGAAAGCCCCATATTATCCTATTCCAATAAATTAAATTGAAATATCTAGTCAATAGTTTGGTCTTCAATATGAAAGATTCGGTTAGTTCCAACAACTCTAATGTTAAGTGTCCAAATGTGAATGGTCCAACGACTCTAGGGAAATATGTTGTAATCGAGAAATATATATATAATATATTATATATATAATATATAATATATATAATATATAAATATATATATTCCAAAAGAACCCAGTAGTCCGCCTGACACGTAGCTACCTGTAAACCTCTGGGGGTCAACAACTTGTCCTCCTCTCCATAAACCGGGTCACAACCTTGGGGATTTGAACCTTGGATCTCTTAGTTTTCTTAGGTTTCAGATTTTACTTCAATCATCAATTGAGCTACCCCCTCTGAGACATCAAGAAATATATTTTGAAGTACACTATATGTATTGCAAATTTTGGGGCTTTATTGGAACTTGGTATTCACATCCAAAGACACATATATGCTTAGTATCAGTTGGATTCTTCTTCAAAAAATAATTTTGGTTCACGAGTCTGTAGATGATATTGAAAATGGTAGAAAATCATAAAATGACTCACAATATACAACTATAATCCAAACACAAATTTTACAATTAATACACATATCCTTATTACTAATACTAATAATAACAGGGATTACATATCAGCTAATACCTGTCGCTTAGCTTAATTAAACAAACTAAAAAATAAAGACAAAATTTTCATCACAAAAATAAAAAAACTAATAAAATATTGTATTGTTTAATGTCATCACCATAAATTAAGAAATATGATTAACTAATATTATTTATATACACTTTAATATATATGCTTATTTTGTATATATATGTGTTTTATTATATAAAATATATAATTTTATAATTAAATATTATAAAAATATTCTTTTAATATAATAATAAGTCATCTTAAATAGAAAACTGGTAGAAAAAATAATAATTTATGAAAATGGAAATAATAGAAAAAAGAAAAGAAAAGAAAAGTTAAATAAAAAGGAAATAAAACTAAAAATAAAAAAAATAGTAACTAATAGAAATGGAAGTTACTAAACAACCCATAATAAGACCTTAACCAATCACCTTACACATAGATAAATTTAAATAATAATAAAAAGTAACAAAAAATTGAATTCCCAACGTTAAATTCTAGATAATCTGAAATTTTTTGATCAAAAACCAACCAATACAAAGTCAGAAGCAAAACTAAATACATAATACTATAAGTACGACATATATAATATAATAATATATTTCATCACAATACTATATATTATATTATGATGTTATTTTCCCATTTAAAATGTTGGGATAATCATTAAAAAAAAATCCATATATTTATATTTATTGTAAGAAGATAAGGGTCATTTAGCATTGAAGTTTATATATTAATTGAAATGCATATATTAATGATAAACCTATTCATGGTTCTAAAATTTTAGTCAACTATGTTATTGTCTTAAATTGAATTACAGAGAAAAAAAAGTTTTGTCTCACATTAAAATATCCACGATGATAGCATATTGTGATATTTTAGTCTGGTCATATTATCTAGTAAAAAACATATTGCATTTAATTTTTAAAAACTTAATCGTTTAAATGAAATATTTTAACATTACAAATAATTTATAAATATTTTAATCGAGTGCAAGGGAAAGTATCTCATAATAAGAGCTATAATAAGCATTATATTTTTTTATGAGTTAAAAGGTTAGGAAGGTTAGTATTATAACAAATCTTTGGAAATTGAGATTTAATGTCAGTGTAAACATGACATTTAAAGAGAAAGCGCTCTTCATCTTCAACATTGTTAGTGTCACAAAGATGATAGATTATTTCAGTGTTTTTGAAACCATCAAACTCATAATTTCATTATGTGTTAGGTCCCTATACTACTAGTGTAACCGCTTATTGTTATTAGTGCAACCCCCTTATTATATTGTTGTGCCCATGTAGTCCCCATATTGTTATTATTGTGCACCATAGAAGCCCACTATTGTTATTATTGTGCCCTTACATTATCACTGTTATGTCGGCTCTGATTATATTATGACCCCTTAGACTCCTATATATAGAAAAGAGGTCTTTTCATTTGTATCATCCAAGAATTGTTCATTTGTGTAATTTAAAAGAGTTTACCCCCTCAAAGAGGCTTATTTTGAAGGCGTTTATCTATCTTCTCTATCTTTTTGTGAGCTGGTTTCATAACATTTGGTATCAGAGCTTTGGATTCTAGGGTTTCGCTGCTCCAAACTGGCTATCGTGGAATTTTTGCTATAACTTTTTTCTACAATGTTTCATAAGCTAAAACAAAAACCCATTTGATCCGAAATTGGTCTAAACCTCAGGTCCGAATTTCAGAGCTTGCCTCGCTATATGTTTGGAGATATGATCTGAGGACGTTAAAGTTTTTGCAAGCTCCATAATTCCATCTCAAACTCGTGGAATTTTCGTTGTAATTTCTTTTATACGAAGTTTTAGATTTTGAAATTAAAACTCATTTGAGCCACAAACATGGTGAAGCTAGGGCTCGAATTTCAGATCCTTTTTCGCTATATTTTCATAGATACAATCCAAGACATTTAGGATTTTTACATACTCCCGAATTACATTCCAAGCAGGTGACCTTGGGAAAATCATCATAACTTTCTCTCTGAGCATCAAATTTCACTTTCGTAAGAACTTACAGAAAGATGACAGTCTATAGTTTTATGTATATCAATTTCAGGTCCAAGGTTGAAATAGTGATACGTGTCACTTTGTACAAGTTTACTCTATTGAAAAAGCATATAATTAAGTCATCTTAGGAGATTGGGCATAACTCTTTCTTGGAGAATCAAATTTCGATCAGACTGATGGCATTGGAAAGAGGATGCAGAGGGCTACCGAAGGTTGCAATTGCAAACCTTGGAGATCCGAAATTTCAGAGATACAACATAGTCAAGAGCGAGCTCCTAAAATTAAGAAAAAGAGATATGAGGAAGTTTGATGGCAAGGATCCGATAAATTGGATACTGCAGATGGAGCAATATTTTGATATATATGAGGTGCAACTGCTAAAAAAGGTACATATTGCATCTTTATATTTAGAACCGAATCAATTTTTTATGGTATAAAGGGCTTTGTTCCCATAAAGCACTTGTCACTTGGTCAATTTTCACGAAAGAAATGATAACACATTATGAGGATACAAAGAGTAACACCTTCTTTAGCCAATTGATAAATCTCAAACAAAGGGGTTCAATGGCAGAGTACATTGAGGGCTTCCAAAAATTGAATATAAGGATAAATGATATTTCAAAGAAGCAAAGGATTGATGTCTTCATAGGGACTATAAAGGATAACATTCAACATGAGGTTCGTCTTTGGGAACCTGATTCATTAGAGAAGGCATTCACGTTGGCAAGAAAAATTGAAATCGAAATTATGGAAACAAGGAATCCCACCCCTCATGACTATAATTATGGAAGTGTTTTTTCTCCTAGCCTTCCACAACCTACAAGGTTTACACCACAACAATTGGAAGAAAAAAGAGAAAAAGGGCTTTGTTACAATTGTGATAGCAAATACACTAAAGGTCATAAGTGTGCTGAGAAGAAATTATTTTACATAGATTATGAAGAGGAGGGAAGAAAAGGATCAAGAAACATCAAAAGAAGAGGATATACACCAGGAACCAACCCTATAGAAAGAAGAAATGAATCCGACCACTATATTGTACTGCATTATCAAGAATTACCACTCCTCAAACTCTCAAGATAGAAGGACATATCAAGAAGAAGAGGTTCAAGAAGTGAAATATCAGGAAGAAAAGGATCAAGAAACATCAAAAGAAGAGGATATACACCAGGAACCAACCCCAGAGAAAGAAGAAATGAATCCGACCATATCTTTTAATGCATTGGCAGGAATTACCACTCCTCAAACTCTCAATATAGAAGGGCATATCAAGAAGAAAAAGGTAATAGTGTTGATTGATTCGGGTAGTACCCATAATTTTACTCATTGTAATATAGCCAAGGAATTGAATTGCTTCCTATATCCAGCATCAAAGTGTCAAGTAATGGTTGCAAATGGAGGAACCATAAATTGCTCTGGAAAGTGCCATAATATCAAGCTATCCATGGAAAAATATGTTTTGAATAGTCCAATGCTTTCCATTCCAATGGGTGGTGCAGATGTTGTACTAGGAGTCCAATGGCTACAATCTTTGGATATGATAGCTTTTAATTTTCAAGAACTTTTCTTGAAAATTTTTGGGGAAGAAAAGGAATTTGAATTAAGGGGTATCAAAGGGAAACTGGGAAAGATAATAAGCTCTAACAACATGACAAAGCTTATAAAGAAAGAACAGCGGGGCGTAATTGCACAATTATGTCACTAGAGGTTGCCACATCGAAATCATCTATTTCTCCACATCTCCAAAACTTTTTGGATAATAATTCCAAGGTATTTGACACTCCCAAAGGCCTCCCACCAATTCGTGATCATGATGATGCTATTCATTTGATTCCATGAAGTGTTCCTCCAAACATCAAGCCTTACAGATATCCCTATGCCCAAAAGAGTGAAATTGAACATATGGTTGCAAAAATGCTAGAGGCCGGTATACTTCAACCTAGTCAAATTTCTTTCTATGCTCTAGCAGTATTGCTGCACAAGAAGTAAGGGTCATGGCACATGTTTCCAGATTGTAGGGAGCTCAACAAGCTCACTGTTAAAGATAACTTTCCCATTCTTGTCATTAGAGAATTATTGGATAAATTGCATGGATTAATTTACTTCACCAAGTTGGATCTTCGTTCAAGATATCATCAAATCAGAATGAAGACTGAAGGCATTCCGAAAACAACATTATTGAAGAAAGATGCATTTTCATGGACACTGTTAGGGTCCTA
This sequence comes from Pinus taeda, assembly GCA_000404065.3. Lineage (NCBI taxonomy): Eukaryota > Viridiplantae > Streptophyta > Pinopsida > Pinales > Pinaceae > Pinus > Pinus taeda. Next base: position 119,624 of record APFE030161944.1, on the reverse strand, counting down.
TAATAATAGGATTCGTAATTTTGAATTGACTATGGTCAGTATTGTAATATTGTACATACCTTTGCCTTCTGCAAATGTATTCCCAAATTAAAAAATGTAAAGAGGGTATGTGTTAAAAGAACAATCAAAGGACAAAAAGAAAAAAAGTGAAAAAAATGAACCCCACAAAAAGAGATAAAAATAGATCATGAAAGTGTGCAAATTCAAATGCCACTACTATTTTACTTTTTCTACAAATAATGATTATGTGTAGCTTGTTTAAAATACCATAATCCATGATAAGTCAAACCGCTTAATCTTGACTTTTCATGCTTTAAATTTAATGTTGATAGATAGAGAATAAAGATCTAGCCAAACAATTTAATCTTGGTAGACCAATAGTTAAAATAGAGAATGATAGGGAGCTCAACAGTTTAACCTGAGCTCTTGGATGAAAAAAGGTTTGAATTAGTTAGTTTCTTGTTTCAAAGAAAAATGAATAAGGGTTTGCAAGCTCAAATGCATCCATGTAAATAAGGAATAAAATGTTAAAATAGCAGATGGGTAAGTACAAACAATTTTTACAATCATGGATAAGCATCATTTGGCATATTACTAATTTCCCTCCCCACAATGTGCTCCAATACTAAAATCCTTTAGTCATAAAGACTCAAAACATTTCTCTAACTTTTGGTGGGACTGGACCCTTGGCTTAATGACTCATGGGCATCAAATATTGGATTCCACCTTATTGAAACCCTTCTCATTCATGAAAACACCCTTTTTCCCTTTACATCACTCATTTTACCCTACAAAATCCCCTTTTCCTAAGTATAAAACACATTTTACCCAGGAAAGGTAAAACCCCCTTAACTAATTCCCCTCTCATTCAAAATACTCAAAAACCCACAAAAAAATGCTTTTATCCTAAGTATAAATGTTAACTGTTGATATTCGGCCACCACAGTGAAGAAATTCAAGCCAAACATCATATTTTACATTATTCTTACTATATTTTGCATTCTGCGCATTCATTTCATATTAACGTACTAACCTAATGTATTAGCTCCCCAATATACCTTTTTCCTGTATTAAATAACTCCTTCATATATAATATCCAAACCCCGATTTAATTATAAACTATAATTTCATCTCTTCATAGTGTTTAAATTAACTCCCCGCTTCATTTTTTCCTGACATAAACCTATTAACCCACCAACCCTTGGTGCCGTTAAAGAAAACCCCACAAATCTTCACCCTGATTTCCCTCCGTGCAGCTTCACCTCGCGACAACCATTAGATATCTCACCCCCAAATCTGACAACGCACATCCATATCGTGCTCACTCCCTCTTCCACCTTTATCAGCTTGAAAGCATGCAAGATTCTCGGTTTTTCTCGGGCCCGATTTTGCTATGTGTCAGCCTCCGGCATAGATCGCGTTCCCTTGGGGAAATACCGCCCGCCTACCAAAAGCGGTGTGATGGCCTCCAAGACCGCCTTCCCGCCCAATGCGAAAATCGTCCACTATTCACAAAATACTTTCCTCGCCAAAATATAACCATTGCCCTTTAAAAGGCCGAGAAGCCCCATTTCATCCTTTTTTGCTCGTTTTTTCTGCAAACCTCAACAATATGTTTGCGACACCCTGAGCTTCTGCGACCAAAATTCACTGTCATCTACCGCCTGAAGAAGCTCCAGACACCCAATTTGAGCATAAAGTTCACGTCTGCAGCTAGCGTACACTCTGCAATCACCATTCAAACTAATTTGCAAGCCAATTCACCAATTTCCAGGTATTTTGAGAAAAAACTAGAATGATCCTCTCATTTGAAAATGTACAGTAAAAGTCAACAGGTTACAATGAAAGTCAAAAAAGCACAGTAAAAAGAAAAAGATAAATCAGCTAGATGAAAGAGTATCAATAGAAGTGTATCATATTGAAAAATCAAAGAGAATAAAAGTAGCAAGCGGGAAGACAAACAACATGGAAGATAGTTACAAAGCATACAGATAAAATAAATTCATGTCAAAGTGAAGATAGATGAAAAAACAGAGTAATCAAGGTAAACAATAAAAGTAAACACAGAGGAAGTAAGGGTTAAACAGAGATGGAGACACTTTCACCAGCAACAATGAAGTTTATCCAAAGTAAGGTAAAAACAGTTAAAAGAAAATTAAGGTTAAAAGATGAAATCAAAGCAGGAATGGTACATTTTCCAGATATTTCGTGTTTAAGTCATAATTTTGCAGAAACTATTGTGGCCAATCCAAGATGCATTTTGAGAAACTGGAGGATGTTTGTGTTCCTAAAAGGCCAATTTACAAAAGCCTATCTCACGTTTTACACAAGTATTACAAAAAGGGAGATAAATTCATATCTTCAAAACCTATTTTTCGGACTATGCAAAGTCTTGTTTTTGACATCTTTTTGCAAATATTATTGTGAACAGTTGGAGCTTAATTTTGGGAAACTTAAAGACATTTGTCTCAATAACATACTTATGTACAATAACCTCTTTCACTTTTTACATATCTATCTCGGATTGAGATATGCAAAGGTATCACTGAACCCTAATTTTGCAAAATTTCTAGGGCAGAATGCACAAAGGAAGGAGGTAGTTAGTGACTTGGAAGCCTCATCATCATTTAAGAGTTGTTATCAAATTCAATTTCTCTTCTTTGTCACCATCAATCCATAAATATAGTGCCAAATAGATTTATTATTTTTGAGTGTCCTTTATTTAAGTTCTATTAATGTAAAACAATTTGATATATTTGTAAAACCAATCTTGATAATTTTTCAAGATATTTCAGTGTAGAATTTGTATAAATACTTCTTCATTTGAAGTATTTTGGGTGGATTCTATTAGACATTTCTATAGACTTTTTTATCAGAATGCCGATAAGTTTATTGTATCATTTGTCGAGCCAACAAGCTAGATTGATAAATAAAGAACAAATATTTCCAAGGATTCATGTGTTGAGAGAATTTCAAACAAATATTTTCATGTGTTATTGTTATTTTTCTCAAGTTATTCATAATCTTTAATGTGTTTCTTAATCTAAATGTTATAACTGAAATAATACTTCAGAACTTGTTTAATTACATTGTCTTAACAGTTATACATTTAAATGTTTTCTACTGATATCTAAATTAAAGAATTCTTAATTACTCTTTGGTTTAGATTGATTCCTTGAATATCCAGGTTAAAGGATTCTTAATTGCCCTTTGATCTTGATTATCCCTTCATTCCTCATTCATTATTCGGGTCTGAGAACCCTTAACTACTCTCTCACTCCGAGTGAAACCCTTTCACCCCTATCTCAAAGATCTGAAAAGACACTCTGCTATCTTGCCCTTAGAACATTCCCTTTAGTGAGTTAATCTAGTTTTGCTTCCTTATTGTTTGACTCCATAGCCCAATGGTCTAAAAGACATAATTCTATCCAAGAAAATCCCACCACCCAATCTCAAATACAAATCAAAAACCCCTTGAACAATCATATCTAGCCTAAAAACATCTTAACTAAAACAAAGTTAAATTTTAAAGAGAGAGCCCTCTCTGAGCATCAGGAAGGCTAGGTCCTGATCTCCAAAAGCGGTTTGTGGTTACCTTTGGTTTTTCTTTCTTTTTACTTCAAAAGAATTATCAGAGTGATAACATTTCTGGCGACTCCACTGAGGAACGACTAACATTTTCCTTAGAAATATTTTACAGGTTCAGATCTGATCTATGATGGTAGACAGTGATCAGACACACAAATGTTAAAATCATCCGCCTGGCGACTCCAAATCAATTTCACAATCAAGACTCCACTAGAGGAATGAACCTAAAAGAACAATATGTTGTAAGATCAAGTTTCTAACTTGGATTGTTATCCAAGACATCATGTTTTTTCTCATCAAGAAGGTTTTTCAATGTATATTATATTTTAGAGAAGATCTTAGATTAGTTTTTAATTATTTTCCTTTGAAAATTGTAAATATAAAATCTCCTTACACATTTGAGCAGCATACTTCTGAATCTTATGATGATCATTTTCCAATCAAGAAATCTCAAATAATCAGAATGAGCTTACAATCCCTGTACATATTCCTGTACCTTGGAAAGTTCCTGATAGGTATAAAACACTCAGCTTACCTCCTACACTCCATGTTTTCCCTAACAATTATTACAAGTATCTCCCTTGGTTTGATGGAGAAGATGGTAAAATCACTACCCAAAAACATATTCAAGGTTCTGAGAATTATCTGGACTTATTTGATATTGATGAAGATGATGTTAGAATCAAACTTTTTGCTCTCTCTTTGCAAAGTAGAGTAAAGAGTTGGTTCAAGAATCTACCTTTTGCAAGCATCTCAAATTTCCAACAGTTAGTCAAATTTTTCCTTGATAGAAGGATAATCAAAGTCAATCTTTTTGTGATCATAGAAGAATATAATCAGTTAAAAAGTCAACCAAATGAAACAATACAAAAATTTTCTGACAAATTTAATCAAATCTATTATTCAATGCCATCAAATATAAGACCTCCTCCTCATTCAACTCTCTTTCATTATCCAAAAGCATTTGATCCAGAGATAGAATTTCAGCTAAGAGAAAGAAACCCCTCAACACTAGAATAGATGCAGAACATTGCAGTAGATGTAGACGTTAATCTGCAAATTAGAAGAGAAAAGTTGAAAGCAGGAGTGAAGAAGAACAACATTGCAGAGGTAAAACTAGACATTTTGGTAAGAAAAATAGAGGAAAGGATACAGAAGATCACCATGAAAGATAATTTTTTTGTTCAAAATCACCATGACACATTTATTTCACAAAAAGAAGAGGTTGATATCCATGAAAAAATTCCTACTAATTCCAACTACCATAGATCAGAAGATAGATTTATAGAGCAATATGTGGAGAGGCAATCTGCTGATCTAATTTGTATGTTTGATGACATTACTTCTTTTAATGATTTTCCTAAATATGATCAGTATGATGATAATTATGTTCTTCAAATCCAAACTAACTTTACAGAGCAATCAGAAACTAGTTTGGGAAATAAAGAAATTGAGTTTCAGCAGCTTGAAAACAGTGATCATCTTATTCATATCAGCTATGAAAGTGAGGAAGAAAGTGCAGAAAATTTGGCAATAAGTGAAGCTTCTTTGCCTCTTCATTTTGCTTCATTTCGGTTCAGAAGAGAAAACTTTAAAGCAATAAAAAATCAACAGTCTTTAGGTATTGATATTGACAACAAAGAAGACAATGAAAATCTGAATTAGGATTCTTCAGTTTCACAAGTGCAGTTATCAAATTCTATTGAGACGTCTGATCAGATGACACAAGAAAGTTCTATACCACTATGTTTTGAATCATTCCAGTTTTTAAAGGAAATATGGTATAATATCTCCAAAGAAAAGGATGAAAAACATGCATAAATCCATGAAGTTCCATTAAAACCCATATGTAATAGGTTGCAACAATCCTTCCACAAGGTAGAAATATCATCACAAAGCTTATCTGAAAATCTGCAGGGTGATAAAGATGAAAATCACATTTCACTTTCATGGCATGGAGGCCATCCAGAACAATTTTACAATTTCTTAGATCAGTGAAAAATTAGTGCATATATCTTGGAAGATCCTTTTGTACAGTTTCTAGAGTCAACAAAGGAAATCAAGTATTTCCTTATCCTCTCATTTGTTGACAAGGTTATAATTGGTTTTAGAATCTCAGTTTTGATCACAAACAAGCAAATGTAGCAAAATACATCAAATTACATAATGCTTGAATGGTTGCATTGGAAGTTTCATTTTACCTAACCTGCACTTGAACAACTGATTAGAGTAAGTAGGTAGGAATTCGATTTATTTTAGTTTTCAGTTTTCAGCAAGTTATGAAATAATTCATTAGAAGTTGAAGCCCAGAAAGAAGGTCCTAAAGATCTTGATGATCTATTAGTTTGGTTTAAGAATTGCAGTACCTTCTTTCAGTTTCAGATTAGATTTCAATTTGCAGAAAAGGGTGTATTTTAAGTCCAAGAGTTTCAGTCACAAAGATTATACAACAAAGCATATACATGTTTGGGATTGGCCCAATGGATCAGGCTACTAGTCTACGGTGTTATTGCCATCTCACAAGGAGATGTCATCCCCATGTGGAGCCATTGTTAGGGTTCTATAATAATAGGATTCATAATTTTGAATTGACTATGGTCAATATTGTAATATTGTACATACCTTTGCTTTCTGCAAATGTATTCCCAAATTAAAAAATGTAAAGAGGTTATGTCCTAAAAGAACAACCAAAGGACAAAAATAAACAAAGATCAAAAAAGTGAAAAAAAATGAACCCCACAAAAAGAAATAAAAATAGATCATGAAAGTGTGAAAATTTAAATGCCACTACTATTTTACTTTTTCTGCAAATAATGATTATGTGTAGCTTGTTTAAAATACCATAATCCATGATAAGTAAAACAACTTAATCTTGACTTTTCATGCTTTAAATGTAATGTTGATAGATAGATAATAAGGATCTAGCCAAACAGTTTAATCGTGGCAGATCAATAGTTAAAATAGAGAATGATAGGGAGCTCAACAGTTTAACCTGAGCTCTTGGATGAAAAAAGGTTTGAATTAGTTAGTTTCCCGTTTCAAAGAAAAATGAATAAGGGTTTGCAAGCTCAAATGCACCAATGTAAATAAGGAATAAAATGTTAAAATAGCAGATGGGTAGGTACAAGCAATTTTTACAATCATGGATAAACAACATTTGGCATATTACTAATTTCCCTCTCCACAATGTGCTCCAGTACTAAAATCCTTCAGTCATAAAGGCTCAGAGCATTTCTCTGACTTTTAGTGGGACCAGACCCTTGGCTTAATGACTCATGGGCATCAAGTATTAGATTCCACCTTATTAAAACCCTTCTCATTCATGAAAACACCCCTTTCCCTTGTCATCACTCATTTTACCCTACAAAACCCCATTTTCCTAAGTATAAGACACATTTTACCTAGGAAAGGTAAAACCCCCTTAACTAATTCCTCTCTCATTCAAAATACTCAAAAACCCACAAGAAATGCTTTTATCATAAGTATAAGTGTTAAATGTTGATATTGGGCCACCATAATGAAGAAATTCAAGCCAAACATCATATTTTACATTATGCTTACTATATTTTGCATTCTGTGCATTCATTTCATATTAACATACTAACCTAATGTATTAGATCCCCGATATAATTTTTTCCCATATTAAATAACTCTTTCATATATAATATCCAAACCTCGATTTAATTATAAAGTATCGTTTCATCCCCTGCATTGTTTAAATTAACTCCCCACTTCATATTTCCTCGACATAAACCTATTAACCTACCAACCCTTGGTGTCGTTAAAGAAAACCCCACAAATCTTCACCCTGATTTCCCTTCGTGCAGCTTCACCTCGCGACAGTCATTAGATCTCCCACCCCCAGATCTAACGATGCGCATCCATATCGGGCTCACTCCCTCTCCGACCTTTATCAGCCCGAGAGCACGCGAGATTCGCGGTTTTGCTCAAGCCCGATTTTGCTATGTATTAGTCTCCCGCATATATCACATTCCCTTGGGAAAATACAGCCCACTTGCCAAAAGCAGTGCGATGGCCTCCAAAACCGCCTCCCCGCCCAACGCGAAAACCGTCCACTATTCATAAAATGCTTTCCCCGCCAAAATATAACCATTGCCCTTTAAAAGGCTGAGAAGCCTTATTTCATCCTTTTTTGCTCATTTTTTCTGTAAAACCTCAACAATACGTTTGCGACACCCTGAGCCTCTGCGACCAAAATTCATTGTCGTCTATCACCCGAAGAAGCTTCAGACACCAATTTGAGCATCCAGTTCACGTCTGCAGCCACCATATCCTATTAAATTACCATTCAAACCAATTTTCAAACCAATTCACCAATTTCCGGGTATTTTGAGAAAAAACTAGAACAACCGTCTCATTTAAAAATGTACAGTAAAGTCAAAAGGTTATAGTGAAAGTCAAAAAAGCATTGTAAAAGGAAAAAGATAAATCAGCTAGATGAAAGAGTATCAATAAAAGTGTATTAGATTGAAAAATCAAAGAGGATAAAAACAGCCAACATGAAGACAAACAACATGGAAGATAGCTACAAAGCATACAGATAAAATAAATTCATGTCAAACTGAAGATAGATGAAAAAACAGAGCAATCAAGGTAAATAGTAAAAGTAAACATGGAGGCAGTAAGGGTTAAACAGAGATGAAGACACTTTCACCAGCAACAATGAATTCTATCCAAAGTAAAGGTAAAAATAGTTAAAAGAAAATTAAGGTTAAAAGATGAAATCAGAGCAGGAATAATACATTTTCCAGAAATTTCCTGTTTAAGTAATAATTTTTCAAAAACTATTGTGGCCAATCCAAGATGAATTTTGAGAAATTGGAGGAGGTTTGTGTTCTTAAAAGGCTAATATACAAAAACTTATGTCACGTTTTACACAGGTATTACAAAAAGGGAGATAAATGCATATCTTCATAGCCTATTTTTCGGACTGTACAAAGTCTTGTTTTTGACATCTTTTTGCAGATAATATGTTAGGCCCCTATACTACTAGTGTAAACCCTTATTGTTGTGGAAGGCTAGGAGAAACAACACTTCCATCTTCATAGCTGTGAGGGGTAGAATTCATTGTTGCCATAATTTTACTTTCTAGTATGTCACAAAGCCCTTTTACTCTTTCCAATTGTTGAGGTGTTGCTCTAAAGAAGGTGTTTCTCTTTGTATCCTCATAATGTGCTATCATTTCCTCCATGAGAATTGACCACGTAACAAGTTGTTTACGAGAACAAAGCCCTTTATACCATAAAAATTGATCTGGTTCTAAATATGAAGATGCAATACATACCTTCTGTAATAGTGGTACACCATGTAGATCAAAATATTGCTCCATTTGACGT
>APFE030161944.1:49823-110659 GCA_000404065.3 Pinus taeda | reverse complement strand
CAACGCTTGAGTAGTTCTTGATGCTTCCGTGTAAAATTCTTGTCCTCCCATGTGGAATCTTCAGCTGGTAAGTTCTTCCACTTGATGAGATACTCTGAAATTGATCGATTTTGTAGCTGTCAGGTTCTTGCTTCTATGACTGCTCCAGGTTCCAATATGATTTTTCCTTCCTCTTCAATTTCTGGCAATATTGTTTGAATTAGGATCTTTTTCAACTTTTGAATAAATGACCATACTTCTTCGTCCTTCTTCCATTCATCCCTTGCTGCGTTTATCCAATTTGGTTGGATAATAGAAATAGCACAAAAGAATGCTTCCACATCCTCATCCTTGAAGAGTTGTCCCATTCGGTAAGGTCGATGTTTTTTAAGTGCATGTAGTATTGCTAACATTTCCTTCTCATAAATAGCTTGCTTGATATGTAGCAGTAAAAATACCCAATCACCTACATCAAACATTTTTTACTACGATGTTGATCTACCTGTTGTTTCATTTGATTTTGCACCAAAGTGGCATTATCCTTTAAAAGTTGGAGAACTTGTTGTTGATGCTCGATGTGGTCTTTCACTGCTTGAACCTTTTTCTTCTTGATATGTCCTTCTATCTCTAGAGTTTGAGGAGTGGTAATTTCTTCCAATCCTTTACAAGATATGGTCAGATTCATTTCTTGTGACGCTCGATGTGATCTTTCACTTCTTGAACATTTTTCTTCTTGATATGTCCTTCTATATTGATACTTTGAGGAGTGGTAATTTCGACCAATGAATTACAGGATATGGTTGGATTCATTTCTTCTTTATTGATGTGATCTTTCACTTCTTGCACCTTTTTCTTCTTGATATGTCCTTCTATCTCGATAGTTTGAGGAGTGGTAATTCCTGCCAATGCTTTGCAAGATATGGGCTGATTCATTTCTTCTATCTTTGGCGTTGGATCCTGGTGTATATCCTTTTCTTTCGATGTTTCTTGATCCTTTTCTTTCTCCTCTTCATACTCTATGTAAAATAATTTCTTCCCAGCACACTTATAACCTTTAGTGCATTTGCTATCACAATTGTAACAAAGCCCTTTTTCTCTTTTTTCTTCCAATTGTTGTGGTGTAACCCTTGTAGGTTGTGGAAGGCTAGGAGAAACAACACTTCCATCTTCATAGCTGTGAGGGGTAGAATTCATTGTTGCCATAATTTTACTTTCTAGTATGTCACAAAGCCCTTTTACTCTTTCCAATTGTTGTGGTGTTGCTCTAAAGAAGGTGTTGCTCTTTGTATCCTCATAATGTGCTATCATTTCCTCCGTGAAAATTGACCACGTAACAAGTTTTTTACGAGAACAAAGCCCTTATACCATAAAAATTGATCCGGTTCTAAATATGAAGATGAAATACATACATTTTGTAACAGTTGTACACCATGTAGATCAAAATATTGCTCCATCTGACGTATCCAATTTACCGGATCCTTGCCATCAAACTTCCTCATCTTGCTTTTTCTTGATTTTAGGAGCTCGATCTTGAAATGACTGTAACTTTTTACTTTCAGATCTTTAAAATCTGAAACTATGACCTGTAGTAGTACTCTGTGTCCTCTTTCCAATGCCACAAGTCTGACCCAAATTGGATTCTCCAAGGAAGAGTTATGTGAAATCGCCCACAGTGACTTGATTATAGACTAGTTAAGTAGAGCGAACTTGTACGACGTGCCACGAGTCACTGTTTCGACCTTTGGATCTGAAAGCCACACACAAGAAACTACAATCCGTCCTCTTTCTGCACCTTCTTACGAAATTTCAATCTGACCCCCAGAGAGAAAGTTATGACGATTTTCCCCAGGTCACCTGTTTGGAATGTAATTCAGGAGTCTGCAAAAAGACCAACTTCCTCAGATCATATCTCCACAAATGTCACGCAAAAAGCTCTGAAATTTGGACCCAAGGTTCAGCGCGATTTCTTCTCGAATGGGTTTTTTTTTTTTACTTCTGAAACGTCACAGAAAAAAAGTTATAGCGAAAATGCCACGATGACTTGTTTGGAGCAGCGAAACCCTAGAATCCAAAGCTCTGATACCAAATGTTATGAAACCAGCTCAAAAAATATAGAAAAGATATATCAACGCCTTATAATTCAGCCTCTTCGAGGGGGCAACCTCCTTTACATTACATAAATGAACAATTCTTCGATGATACAAATGAAAAGACCTCCTTTCTATATATAGGAGTCTAAGGGCTCATAACATAATCAGAGCCGACATAACAATAATAATGTAAGGGCACAATAATAACAATAGTGGGCTTATATGGGGTACAATAGTAACAATATGGGCACTATGTGGGTACATGAATATAATAAGTGGGTTGTACTAATAACAATAAGGGGTTACACTAGTAGTATAGGGGTCTAACAATACATGGCTAAATATCACATATAGAACAACATAAGTAAGGAAACTAATGTCATATCACTTCACTACATTTCATTAGACATATAGCCATGACATTTAATAAATTCATAAAAGCTCAAGGCTTACTTCCATTTAAATGGTGCACTCCAAATTTTGCAAGCATGGCATAATACTCAATTTTTGAACTTTGTAGAGGAGGCAAGTTATTAGAAATTATTATAAGATACCTTGCAACGTAAAGAAAAAAATATTTGGGTTTACTGTATTTTACATATTCAAAGATACTTGCAATCACTATGCATGTAAATAGTATGCATAATATTTTCTACATATTAAACCCACATGAGATTTCCAAATATATTGAAACATTTTATTTAGTATCTAAATGATGTCAAAACTTGCTTGAACTACATATATCAAGAGAGTTTGAGGAAAATTTGAAATAATCACTTTCAAAACCTCCAAACATATCTCACATTCCAACAAGATATGACATCCTAGCAACCCTCTCCATTTCGATTTTACATTTTCATGTGGTAAATACAGGCAAGAGATGTCATCATGTTTCCATCTTGTACGAATCAACCAAATAATGTGGGAATTGAAAGCAATGTAGCATGCAATTATGAATAACAAAAGTATTACTTCAAATCACAAAACTGGAAGGAGAACCACCATAATGAATTGACAAAGAAAAGTAGACACACTAAAGAGGTAAAAGTGAACAACAAATATAAGTAAATTGTTATTTTTCTTCACAAATATGAAAATGAGTTATTGGGTAGAACTGGCAATTAATTAAAACAAATTTAATCACCATGGCCATTAAAGAGTAGATAGTGTTGCCTACAAACAAGAGAAAAGAGGTATGTTGCCACTATAAACACATTGAGACTAAGAATATGAAAAAATGTCAACTGTGAATGTTTTTTTCTAGCAATTTCTCTAGGAACAAGAGACAAAAACATCTATTGCTATCAATTTCTTCCATTTGACATTGGAATCCTTCCCTCAAAGGCTGAGTCATGTAGAGTGTGTTTCATATCCTTGGTGATGGCCCCATTTATAAAAACTCTATATTGAATCATTCGCTGATGCATTCTTATGTTATTGAAATCAATGATTGGTGTTTTGGTTTGTGGAGGGACCTATTGTGGATAAGAAAAAAAAGATTCAAACACTAAAGTATTTCATTTTTAGCTCATTTCATGCAATTCTAAGTCACTCACTCACTTTGTAGTTAGCTTATATCACATCAAAAATCCCTCCTTTTCTATCCAGGGTTGGTCACATTAAAATCAATTCACTATCTATTTAGGCTCACTCACATTAGTGATATTTCTTTAAACTTTTAAGATGCTAGTAAGTGGATCATATGTTTTATAGGGAAAATATTTTCAAGTCATATTATTTTTATTAAAATAGTCTCCTCTTGTGTGTTATCCCACATTAGATGTGAGCACTGGTGCACAATGACATATATGTCCCATGGCCCTTATGTGAATGGGGGAAACCAAAAGGGAGTGGTGTCTCCCACTAACATACTACTTGACAGGTTTTAGGGCCTATATGATTTCTTGCTCAACCTTCCAATCTGGTACATATGTGAGTGTATTTTGTGAAACAATAGGTTAATACACCTACATTATGGCATCTTGGAATAACTTCTATGGCTATAAAAATATCCTCTCAACATGTTTAGTTCCAACAAGAAGCCTTATTTGAATTGAAGCCTATTGGAATCACATTGAAGGGGTCAACCACTGCTCTAATTTAATGGAAAATTTTGTCATATTTTATTACAATGTTAATTTTTTCTTAAATAGTATTGTTGTTGAACTTGAACAAAGTACTTGTGACACAAATATTAAATCTTAAAATACCATAACTTCTCGTATTTTACAATATGAGGTTTATATAACTATTTAAAACTAAAATAAGTCCCCATTACAAAAGCATGTATGATCTATGAACCTATTTTTGCTAGGGTGTCCTTGTTGAATAAACAATATGAAAAAAATTACACCACCAAGATTCATAAGCTTTGCTGGAAAATTTACCACAAGGAATATGTTACAATCACATAAAATATTCTGATTTATGTTTCCTCGGTATCTAATTGAGGGATTGTAGAAACAACACACTATGAGGGCGTTATAAAGTAAGTGGGAGAACCTCTTGGGCTCTTCCATTATGGGAAAGGCTAAAGAATAGATCGAATCCTTCAGCCAGGGCCATTGAAGGTTAGGTTCCATCTCTTTGGGAAAAGGGTAATTGGTTTTGGGGAGGATGAGTGATATAATGGGAATGGAACTAGGAGTACATGCTCCTTGTGATCGACCTTGATTTGGGAAATTCCTTGGCAATGGCCACTTGGTAGTCACGACACCTCATTTAGTTTTTCTCTGTTACCATCTTACTCCCTCCCCACTACATTCTCTTCAAATGTCTACTCAGAGAGATATAGTCCACAACTACATGGCATTTCATCTCATAAAACATCCATCAATGTAGAAAAACGTGGTTAAGGCACCATGATTTTGGTCATATTAAAAACCTATTCTATCACTATATAGAGAAGAAAATAAATAAATACTTGCGATTGCCCCCAAAGGTACAAAGAGAACACTGATAGGATTCTTAATTGAAAATAGTTGTATTGTTAATTTTGAAGTTATACTTTATTTCCATATTAACAAATAATCATATATTATTTATAATATATAAATATATATATATATATATATATATATATATATTATATATATATAATATATATATATATATATATATATATATATATATATATATTATATATATATATATATATACATATACATATACATATACATATACATATACATATACATATACATTCCAATAATTGGTCAAATTTTGAATTAGAAATAGAAAAATATAGCTTGTAAATGAGCTCTAGGTTGATCTCAGACTCACGATAATGTTTAATGCAAAAGATCATAATCCATAAACCCATAATCTTAAGAAATCCTTTATATCTAATTTGGTGTCTGTTTTGAGAAAACAACTTTTATATAGCCCTAAGATAAATGTTCAACCGAGGCTATCTGTCTCATTATGTTTATTGACAAATATTGTGGCCAATTTTGGCAATTACTTAAGCACATAGAAACTAATAAAGGACATCATGTATAGTCTCGAATGGTCCTTTATATCTATTTTGGTGTCACCTAAAGAAAACAAAATTTATATAGCCATAATCTACACCAATTCTCTTCCCATTTGCATCCAATTTTAAGTTTTGACAAAGAAAGAAAACCTACAAAATAGTATAACTCAACAAAAGTCTATCTGAATTGGACAATTCCCATGAGAAGTAAAGGTTGACCTATAGCTGTAATGTGAATAATAAGTTGATTCTAACCAGTTTAACTAATGATAAATACCTAGGAGGTAAATTTGCATTGAACAATAATTTACCTAAAACTAAACGTCAAAAAATAATTAAAGAAAATAAAATAAAAATAAAAACATGTCCAAAATAGAAGATAGAAATAGGATTTGGATCTAATGATACCTTTCATCATACTAAAAAGATAAAAGTTAATTTTTTAATAGTTCCTTGTACAACACGAGGAAATAGGAACAAAGAAACAAGCATTATTTACAAAAAAGGTAAAATTGATGAAATATGACTGCAAACACATAACAAATGAAATCCTAAATAAAATACAAACAAGTCAACTCTCTATATGAAAAATGGCAACCTTATATCTTGCCAAGTTAATGGTTCTCATACTTGCCAAGTTAATGGTTCTCATAACACCAAAAATGTAATCTTCATTTGTCTTGAAAAAAGTCCCCACAATTGTCTGAGTCAAAATTATGTCAATGAAAACATTTAAATCCCATTCCTCGCCATCACAATAGTTTGTCAGTGAAATTTGAAGTCCATGGAAGTCATCTTGTTTGGGATAAAAAAAATTGAAATTTTCATAAACAACATTTTTCAACATGATAATAATGATTAGATAATACCATATAGATAAAGAACAATAACGAACAAAGAGCATGCAAACTGCAAATCCAAACTGTTAGACCAATCACTATTTCATGAACTACAAATTTTTCCAAAAAACAACAGACAAACTATTGTCAAAGTTATCAAATAAACAACACCACAATACATTGTATTCAAGAAACCTGGCCACATGTTTCTTTTGATTTTGAGATAGCGAGTCTCAAGGGACAAGTGGATGCACATAGACAATAATTCAATTCAAGGTTCAAGGATACATAAAAAGTTCAAAAATCCCCTTATTCCAAATAACGATTTGTTTTTGTGTCCCCGATTACAAACAAAGATGGAAGATATATGGATAAAGGGGATGGGTTTGATATGAACCGATAGATCTAGAGCTAAGTAGAGCCCCAATTTTGGTAGGAGGTGCATCATTCATGAATGATGGGTCAATATAAGATATTCAAAATTTTCATGGAAATAGACAAATGTTAGCTTCCAAACAGGACCTCAAAGTCCCTGCAGGGCACTCAAAGTGGGAATTAAAATGACCTTGACTAAAGAAAGATAAAGAAATCTATTGTTTCCCAGTAAAAATAAATGGAGGATACAATAAATTGAAGGCATGTTTATATATGAAATATTTGTAAAATCCATACCCTAACCTGATTAGAAACATAACCTACCGTTGCATCAACTGATAAGTCAATGCTACGATGTCTCAAGCTCTCTGCAATACTAAGACAACCTTTTATACCAAAAGTGGGTGAGGAATTTGTACCTATTTCCTACATGGAGCTACTTACCTTGGTAGAAGTATACAAGGATAGAGAAATTGGCTTTTTGAAAGTTAGGGGTGTTTATTCCCAGTGCATTTTGGGGTTATAAGGATATGTTGAGAGCATAATAGGTATATCTTTGTAAAACCTGATTATAAAACCCATTTCAAACTATAACACAATTCCATGACACCAATGAATGCTAGATGAAGAAAAATATTGAAAATGAATGTAGATTTGGATCTGTATGCATTCCTCTTTTATGATAAAAATTTGTAACTGACATGATACCCCTCTTAGATGGATGCAATTTTAACAGTAAATAAACAATTTCATAAATATTTTAATGTCGTAATTTTGAACTGAAAATGATCCACTTCAGAAAACCTATGCTCTATCGTTGTATAAGTTGTTTAAAAAAATATTTCAGTAGTTAATCACTATGGCCTCCGAGAGATATGCTCTCTTATAAATTTTGTCTCCCGCTTCCCATCATATATTGAGATTTTTTTAAAAAACAACATCAAAATACCACTACATTTAATGAAAAGCTAAATCATGAGAAAAGAAGCATATAATCGGTATGATGAAAAATTAAAGCAAAGTATGTAAGTCAACGTATCGCTAATAAGTGGTAATAAAAATCATTACAGTGATAAGAATGAGTTAGAGAGGGAACCCATAATGGAAAAATTGAGATGATTGTAATGATAAAATCAGAGGTCAGACAAAAAGGGGAAATGAAGAAACTAAAAAAACAATGGATGAAAATTTATCTACTCTTACTAGCTCTTGTGATCAGCTTTGTTCCTAAGTGTGATGAAATACTACTTGTTATTTTTCATATTAGTGTGTGTTGGAATCTATCAATATGATAAAAATTAACCATGTTTATTCTTCCAATGTTGATTAGATCAATTGAGAAATTTTTTTTAGTATTACAATCACTGCTAAATTTTTACAACTAAAGGTTTTTCTATATAAGCCCAATTCTCAATTTATCTTTACAATTGCTATGAATATTTCATTAATTTCCAAAAAAAAGATGTATATATTTAAAATTGAAATTAAGGAAAGAGGACCATACATATGGACAAATGATTAAGGTTGATTGTAACCGACATATTCTAGATGTAAGCTTTCTGATACACCATAGAACAATTGCAATTTAAAGCTAAAGCCTCTTTCTTGAGGAATTTTAAACTGAAACCTTGATTCTCAATTTCCTCAATATTTGTTGTTATGAATCCACTCTTTTGATATCAATTTTGCATTGTAATGTTTATGAATCTATACTATTGATATTATGCTAGATGAAGTTATGAGATATTCAATCTCTACAATTTGGTTTATAAATTTGTACATAATTTATCATTGAATTAAAACATATGGCGAGTGTGCCAAAATTAAAAAAAAAACCCTTAATTATCAACCTAAATCATACAACAAACATGATACATGATACATAATGATAATTTAGACTGGCTGATTGGGCTACTCTGCAAAACATATTTCTTTCAGTCCATCAAGAAATATACATTAAAATAAAATGAAAGAATATTATTAATATAGATATATTTCATGACTAGTGTATTATAACTACAAAACTTGAATTGAATTAATGAACTACTCTTTCACTATATATACCTTATCTAGAGTCTTTCCAATCTTGTTATCCCATAAACCAACAAGCTCATTCACATACATAGTATTTGCAAGAGGAATCATGTATAGAGTCTTTTCCAAAGGTCTAAGATCACCCATTGCCTTGATTGTGTACATTGCAACATCTTCCTCGACCACAAACATATTTGAATATTCACAATATATTAAAATGGTTGACAGTCATATGTAGAGGTATAATAAAGTGTGCATAGAAATTAATGATCCATCACACATTTGGTATTTTCATTTCCAAGAATGACAAATTTGTTCCTTGGAGGGGCTATAAGGTTGGGACGAACTGCCCTTCAGTTGGAACATAATATTTACATGATCCAACATTATATTTTCTACAACATTCAAATATGAAATGAGCACATTATATGGTATGTTTTAATCTAGAAGGAAAATGCATGAACTACCAACAAAATTGGAGAGGGCGTGTAAAGTATTACCCCCTTCAAAATAAATTCCCTTGAATTTATCTTTCTCCTAAGGCTTTGTTAGGCCCCAAATGTGCACTATTGGATTGTCCTAGACCTACAGAAATATCAAATTGGTGCCAAGACAATTGTAGCAATTTTCATGGAATCATGGCTTTCGATGAAGACACTTTAGGCATGAGACTTATTTTTACGACCTAGATGTATTAACCTGAAGGATGGGCTTCTCTTTGCCACTCTTGATGGAAAACCTGTGGGAGAAGTTGTTGGGATTCCTAAATATGAAGGTGCAGTCAGGCAAACTACCTTCTCATTATGTCAAAAGGATAAAAAACATTTGAATCGATAGTGGGAATGTGTAAAAGGAGGCCTCACGCTATTTGTCAATAATAGTGGGAAAGTATAGAGGATGACCATTAAGGGAGGCATTCTCTTCTTGGTAGTGATGCATTTTTATCTATAGTGGCATGCATATCAGTTTTTATTGGAAAGAGGATGGTGAAATTAATCGTCATAGATTGGCTAGATATCCCCAAGAAAATCCCACATGGGTGTAAAATTATTGGACAAGTGTCACAGGTATAAAAAAAGTGTAGGCAAAAAATGTGTTGTGAACAAATTAAAAATGGAGCGCCTATCGACATAATTATTTAAATAAATAAAATATAGAAAAATGTAACTTAATACAAAATTGTTATTGCATCTCAAACTAATGTCTCAAAACACCTTATCATGTAGTAGTTATTATTGGTTAAATATATTCTTAGCACAATGGAAAGTACGCCCTAGAGTAGAGTTATTTTCATTGAAGTATGATATTGTTATTGGACCTAATATTCATTATTTTTCATATAATAATTCTATTTTTATGTCTACTATTGTTTGATAATAGAAACACTAGCAAGAAATAAAATAAAAAATTACCAAATGGGAAAAATAAAATGTTATGTTCATATAGATATGTTGTTGCAACAACCAAACTAAAATGTTTGTTCACATTGAAATTTACCATAACCAATATAGTATACATGGTTTATGAAAGCTCAAAATACAAATGTACCTAGAATATAAACAATCGGAAATAAATGGAAGTTTAGTGAAAACATATATTTATCATTGTAAACCAACCAAGAACTGTGCCAATAATAAAAAGAATATATTGTAGTACATCCTAATGATTACAATATGGAATTCAATCATGAATATCAAAAGGGGTACATGCAATATTGGAAATTAAAGAAAGAGACTAGCTACAATTTCCCTTGTTCACTGTTGGCTTTCATGACATGAAATGCATGTCTGAAAGCAATATTACTAACATTAGCTCTTGAAATTCATCTTTCCAAATCTTAAAATAAAATCCATGAAAATAGGCCAAGTCCAACATGTAATATTCCCTTCTCAGAATGTCTTGAAAAACTCACAAATTGTCTAAGTTTGTTTGGTCTAGTTCACTTTGGTAGTTTCCCAAACAATTTGATAAAAAAATGTTGTAGGTGATTTTATGATTAATTATAATAAAAAATAACACCAAAAATGGGAAGAACACTTAATGTTAATAACTAGGAACAATTGATATTTATTTTTCATTGAAAAAATAGGCATACATACCTCTGGAATTACATGATTGCATAATGACAATAGAGTGAGACAGAAAAGACCAATGAAAAATGGTGTTTATAATGGTTGTAAATGATTGTGTTAATATCAAAATATCTCCAACTATACAAATAATCCTCCATAGAGATTATATGAATATATGATCAATCTTAGATTGCAGAGATAAACAAGGAATACTAAAATGAAATGACATTATTTATATAGGAAAGAAATTACCTCATTTATATAGGAATAGTCAAATCACAAATAACACCATCTATACAAATCCTAAAACAATCAAACTTTGTAGTGTTTTGCAGTCATCTATAGGTATGAAGAATAAAAAATTACATAAGTTTGACTTTGCAAATTGTAAGGAAAAGGGTTTCAAAACCTTTATAAATAATGTTGAAGTTGATCTATCTTTGATTTTTGGTCATTGATATTTTGAACCTTTATTCACTCTCTCTTATGACTTTGGAATATTTTCTTTGAGCCTGATCAACTACCTTCTACAGTGACTCTAACAAAGCCTATAAAATATAAAATTGTTAGGTCATTTTCTTCTTGATTTTATAAATTCAAAGAAAATTTCATAATGCAACTTCTTTATGAGATACCCAGAGAAGCATTATTCTGAGCAACAAACCTAAATTTTTTGACAATTTTCTATGTTCTTATCTTAAGTTCGCCATTTTCAAGTGCTAGTTTCTCAACTTTAGCAACATCTACAGTAGGTACCTCCTTTACAACAACATTTTCCTATTCAACAACTATTTTTTCCACTTTGCACTCTTTCTCCAACATGGAATTAATTTCCTTTGCTTGAACTTGTATATTCCCCATAACCAATTATAATTTAGCAATCTCTTGTGCTTTGGCTTCTTCAAGCTTCTTTTGCATGATAGATTCAAATTTTTTCAGCTTCAAACCCATCAAATATTATTTTCATTTCAAGTAAAGGAATTGAGATGAGGTGGTAAATGTTAAGCATATTCATCCTAGTTTTAAGCCAATGATGAGTGATACCATATTATGATATGAACCAGTAATTTGTTTTATAAGATTAGAAGGGAGTTATTTAATTTATCAGTACCTAGAAGGGGCACGTGATGGACTATAGTAAGTGACTTTAGCACAAGGTATGTCGCTTTCATTTAACTCATAAATATTGATATGAGTTATGTTTTATTTTACACTTAATCCCTGGAAAGCAGTAATACTTGGACCAAAGAGTACTACATAATACATACATCTATGTCCCATAAAATATTCTAGACATGACCCAAACAACTTTAATATTGTGAGACACTAAGAAATATAACAAGAAAACATAACATAATAAAAGAATAAATATTACCATCACATGCTTTTCTACCTTTAGTTTCCATGTCATCTCTTTAACACGTTTCTCCATTTTTTTCTTTGCTTCTTTTAATGCCTTGGTTTCCCTAGTAGTTTGCAAGAAGAGAATATCCCAATTTAAAGAAAAAATATGTTACTTGGAGCTATTGTAGAAGCACGTGAAAGGAAATTGTCCCAAAGCATGGCAATGTGTGGTTGAATTGATA
The DNA here is from genome assembly GCA_000404065.3 of Pinus taeda. Classification (NCBI taxonomy): domain Eukaryota; kingdom Viridiplantae; phylum Streptophyta; class Pinopsida; order Pinales; family Pinaceae; genus Pinus; species Pinus taeda. Next base: position 98,209 of record APFE030161944.1, on the reverse strand, counting down.
AAAAGATGACCTTAATACCAAAATAAACTCACAATGCAACAATAAAACACGCATATATACACTAAAAAATAAATATGTGTATGACAATAATTCAATCATGTGTTCAAAATAACAATATTTATGTCTGAAATTTCAAAACAAGATGAAATCTTCACATACAAATTTTAAAGGAGACAATATAGAAAATGATTTGATAAGAAGCTCACCATACTAAGTTCTTTAAGCTCCTTTCTTACAACCCTTGATCCCCAAGCACACTGTAAATAAAGTGATACTTGCTTATTCATCTTCTTCTTATAAAACACATGAGCTCTTTGTGCATGCCATTTAACTTGAAAAAGACACTAATCATTCAATTATCCAAATATTAAGTCTGAGTGATAAAAGATATACAATCTCTCTAACTTTTTGCAATCTCATCATTTCTCCAAATCTATCCTTGCCATATTGAACCCCTTTTCAAATCTAACAAGAAACAAAACAAAAATTCAAAAAGCTCAAGCTTCTGTCTCCCTCATTTGAATAGGCATACACAATTTTTTCATATATTAATATAACTTGTATTGTGTTCTCAAGTACTATTAATTGGATTTCAATTTTCAGATAACAATTGCTAGCATCTAACTACTACAAGAGAATGAGATACGTAGAGAAATTGCACCTTTTATTTTCTATTGAAATCGATATTCATTACAAGCAACCATTGTGCAAAATCATATCTAGACAATAATAGCCGGCGACCACAGTTTAACATGGGTTTTCCTAGCCTTATACCCATGAAGATGTTTTTGTATTTGCATTGCAACATCCTACATATTCATGTGTTCATAAACCTTAATTGCAAGCTTCCTAGCATCTAACTACTACAAGAGAATGCCATGCCTAGATAAATTGCACCTTTTCTTTGTTGTTGAAATTGATATTCACTAGGAGCAGTCATTGTGAAAAATCCAGTCTAGTCAATAATAGCCAACAACCAAAGTTTAACATGGGTTCTCCCACCATGGTTCCCGCGTAGATGTTTTTGTATTTTTGTTGTAGCATCCTCTCTCTTCATGTGTTCATAAATATTAAATGCAAGATTTCCTAATGAATGAGAAACAAACGAACTTCTACTTATTCATGCAAAATCAATAATTGAAGATAGATAAAACAAAATAAACAATAAATAAAGATATTAGAAAAAGGGAACAAGAGGCCCATCTCAAACCATAGAAGCACAAAGATCGAAGTTTTTGAAATAGACAAGAACAAATTACCTCTCCACAAATATTTGAAATGAACTACAACTTTGTGCATGGAAACAAATTCTCTCTGATTGAGATGCGTGAAAACTTGGCACTAGAAGAGTCTCACTACCTATCCCAATATTTCAATTATTCAAGCATATAACTCAACCATCTATCCAACTCTTAGGATAACATTTGTTTTTCCTATCTGAAAATTAATTATTTTATTAGACAAATTACTTCAACCATAGAAGAAAATCTACACCAGAATTATATCTGAACTGATCTTAGCAAATTCTGTATACAAACTTCATAACCTTTGATATCTATTTTCTCACAAATATTATCACACACAATTCTTTCATCATAGCTCCAGCCAATTAAAAAGTTAGAACAACAAAATGTGAATCCTAAAATCTTTATTATTTTTCAAATGCGAAAACGAACTTTACGAGAAGGAACTTCATTAACTTGGTAGCACTATGGCATGCAAAAACCTACCCCTCTAAAAATTCTAGGCAGACATGCTAAAATGGTCTAGGAATTCGTCAAATGTTCATTTAGTGGGATTTCCAGCAAAACTAATCCAAATTGTCTCTAAGACACCGTAGAATATGGAAATGTTGATAATGTCAACACAACTTGTTTATAGACATTAATATGTTGGTCATAAATATATTTTCCTTTAATGTATATTATCTACGTGAGGTTAAGCTAAAGAAATAATTGTGAAAAGCCACTTAAACCACGACATATTTGTCTCTAGAAATTAAAATTATTCAAAATACCTGGATCGAGGACACTAATTTTTTTTACGCATATGATATAGTGAGGTTCCCTTGTGTTTAGGGTTTCCATAAGCGCTTGTAATGGTTGTTGGAAAAGCTATAGCCACAATTAAAATGTATGTGATCACAAACAAAACTAAAACATAGGAATACATAATGTTAATTTTAGCAAAGCACTATATTTTAGAAACTACCTGTCTATGGCCTTTGCAAAATGAAAGATCAGAACCTATAACACACATGGACAATGCAAAGGTCTAAAAAGTATCCAATGGAACCTATGAACAAAATGAAAATGGAACAAAAATTTTGTTGTAGCGGTTACAACACCTTCCAAATTTTGGCCTACGCTTAAATTTTGGAGCCTACTATGGATCTTGTGATCGATCATTCCTTAGTCACTTATTGGTAATTTAATGATCTAAAGATTCCCTCTTCGATCTTAACAATCCTTCATGAATTTATCTTTATATAGTACGTGTCATCTCTCGACATGGGGATTACTGCTTGTCATGCAAAGGGAAGTTTATTTTTCTTCAAGGGGAAATCTTTTTGAAAATGGGTTTTTCTCATCACATAGACATGTTTCACACTCATTTCATGAAATCTTGCATAAGTGTTACCTTTATCCTCTCAAAGTCTATCATAGGAGCCATAATTATGATAACCTCCCAAAAAGGTTGTTGCTTTAAGCAAAGTATGTGTTATATGTTCTGAATGGTCTATGTTGTATCAATAAGTGTTCAAGTGTGTGATTGTTGTCAAGTTCTATAACTGTTCACACCAGTTCCACTATTTCCACACTTCACCAAATTTTGGAGTTCCCCTAGCAACCTAGCCTCATCCAACTTTATTAAGCTGCGGACTTCGCATCTGCAACCCTCAATCTTTTCCATTTTCTCCTAAAACTGCATAAGGTGTAGAATGACTAGCCTCCCTTGGCATAAAAAACTATATTGTGGCTTCCTCCAGGGTCCTTCCCTTGGCCATAACTCAATGTCTCCAAAATATTGCGTAGTTTTTTCCTTCAAGCATCTCATCTACCTAGTCTACCTTGCATCCTGAAACTACATAGATGTGTCCTCCGAGGGCCTCATCCCGCAGCAATCACTACCCAATGAAACTTCACAGATGTGTCCGCCTAGGGTCTGATCTGACAATAGTCACTGCCCGCTTAAACTGCATGGTGTCTGTCAGTGGCCTCGAAGAAGGATGACATGGTAGATGACTCTCAAGGAGCTGAGGAGAAAGATAAGGAGACCAAGGAAACCAGGGTATGATAGAAGATCGGGACCACATGAAGACTCCATCTGATTCATAACCCTTTGGAGGGCAGGTATGGAAAAGAAAGCACATATTTTAAAATACACTTCTTATTTTATCATGAATGGCCACTTATCATTGTCATATCATTATGTCTTCAATGACATGCATGGTTACAAGTACTGTCAGTTATTCCACGTGTTTCCTCTACGTGTCTCACTCCCCTTCGCTTGTTGGATCAATTGTCATCTTTTGACATGTTTAGTTGTTATGTCATGTTTTTGAACCTTTCTAGTGACCTTGAAGGTTGGCCTTTATGTATGCAAGGTGTCCTAGACATGTAAACACCTATCACATTCATACACAAAGTTTTACGCATTGTCACACAAGTGTCATCACGGCCATCCTAAGATCTATCTCAAGTGTCGAACTTGTCACTTTTAGTTCTAGAAAGTCTCACAAAGGTGCTTTGTTTTTTTGTCCCAATGGTCTATGTTTTCATGTCATCAAAGTATGGTAAGTGTATGATCACAATGTCAAGTTCCTCACAAGTTCACTTGCCTCCCATACTTAGCCATTTTCCTAAAAAGGTTTCCTAATAGACCAATCTCTTTCATAAACCCTGAATGAGCTGAAAAATGTGCAGTATCAACCCTCAGTGATGCTACTCTGTTGTCTGGAACTGCGTAGTACACAAAGACTATCCCTAGGGGTAGTTGTACTATGTCATTCTAGAGCTGAGCCAACATCCTTCATCCCCAGAATTGCGCAAAATATTCTCCTAGCATGACCTAAACTGTGCATTTCGCAATATTAGTCACCAAGCTTCCTCCCTTCCTGTTAGAACCCTGCATTGCACAGAGACCCAGGCCTTTCTTGCCTCCCAGAACTGCACAGAGGTGTCCCCCCCAATGTCCTCCCTCAACCGAGACTCACTGATCCCAAAAACTGTGTATATTTGTCCTCTTTGGCCCCTCTGTTGTCCAGTCCTACCTTCCCTTAGAAAACTATGCAGACCTACCCTCAAGGGTCTCATATTGCAGCTTCCACTTATGATCTCAACTACAGAATCCTACCTCCTAGTCTCCTTTGCGCAAGTTTTCTCGTCAATGAAGACTGTGCTCAAGACTTCCTCATCTAAGCTTTAGTTGTGCTCTGCATAGTCTCAATGACCATTAGCCCTCCCTATCACCTGGAACTACACAATGTGTAGTTGTTGGGCCCTCTTACCAGCCTATCATCCATCCCTATCTCGGTCCATGGATAACAAAGAATCATCTTAGACTAGGAGATTTTGGATTTTATGTCATTCCGTCATGAGTGAATTGCAGGAATAGGTACACTGTTAGATCATGGTGAGATGATGAAGAAGGAGAAGGGGTGAACATGCCAGAAGACTCACATATAGCTAGACGGACAAATAATATTATCAAGTACAAGCAAAGGGAACACATGCATGCAACCACCTCCCAAGGCCAAACACCATTTAAGACCCTACATCATCATGTTATGTAGAGGAGAAGATGTAATGCATCCAAGAACACATTTATCATTCAACAACAACAACGACTTGACATCAACACCTAAACAAGCTAGTAATGCTAGCAGTGTCATGTCAAGTTGTGTCATGAGATATCAAAGGCCACATCACTATAATGGGCCATGTCTATTGTAAATCAAATGTAATGTAAAGTGGAAGTCCAATGGGCACACATGAATATGAAGAGTCATGTTAGTTGAAAAGTCATAGGAAGTTGAATAATCATGAGGGTAATCGAAGAGTCACAAGGGTCAATCATCACCCTTGGTTATATATACCCCCTTATTATATGAGAAAATGATTTTTCACCTTGGCTCCTCCCACAAAAGATAGAGAGTTTCTATCAGTTCTTTGAACATCAAGGAGTGGCTCCAATGTCCCACTACTGGGGCTAGTGACATATGATGTACATGTGTTTCTTGGAAGTTTTTCATGCATGTCTTGTGGATGTTTGTTAGATTATTCTTTTGACATTTGTAATTCATGTTTGTTTCACATGTACTAAGATAGTTCAACTATTTCAGTTGTTTAATTACTTACCTTGATCGGAATGTGCCGTATTGGTTATCATTGTTGTCTCATCCTTGTGGACTACTCCACAAGATATTAGACAAACCTTCCTTGCTTATTGGTTATAATGATCCTCACATCCATTGTGGACTACTCTGTTGGATGTTGGACAGGTCTTCCCTTGTACTTTTCTTTTAACGACTGTTGCATACATTGTGGACTATTCCAATGAATGTTGGACAAACCTTCCTTTTTGGCGTGTGTCTCTTCCTCGGTGGTAGTATTACCTCTCTCTTATAATCTCACTTTTCTTCCACCTTTTGTAGTAAGAGAACCTTGACACAGTTACATTATGCACTCACTGGGCACACTTACCTTGCTGTTTGGAGATACCAGCATAACACTCTCATGTGCTGACAGCTAGAACCAAATCCGATCTCTAAGTATATGGAAACTAGGACTTTATACCATATGGGAATCCTACACCAAATAGTGTGAGGTCTAGTTTAGACTTCATATCGGGGAGATTCCTTTGGTTGACGAATTTCCAACACCATCAACAAAATGGTGCTAGAAGGAGGTCCAGATGATAGGTTGTTCCTATAGAGTGTAGCTTTAATTTATTATTTTCAAATGGCTCTTCTCGAAATCACAATCCCAATATGTTTTTCTAAAAAACTTAAATGTTTCATCCCCGTGGAAGTCATTCATGTCCTATCTAAACTTAAGATCAATGGTGAAGGTGAATCAAATTTTCATGAGAATCTATTTCAAGTTATCCATCTCTACCTTTCTAGCATAATAAACTCCAAAGATGTCATGGATATATTACTCACCCTCATTTTCGAAGGTCATGCTAAACAACAATGTCATACATTACCCATTGCTTCTATCCGTTCACTTATTTAGGTTACCAAGATGTTTTATAAATATTTCGATAAGCAGAACCACCAAGATGTCTATGGAATAATTTTTTGTTTAGGAATGGAGCCTGATGAATCATTTGACGATTTTGTGGATCAGTTCCTTCAACTTCGTTGCAAAATTCCTAAAAAAAATTAACTCGCATTTCTTGAGAGAAGAGTTTAAATTATTATTTCTTGTCGCCTTATACAGTGAGCCTGAACCTCCTATTTTCCCTTCTTCCCCACCTTTTTTGGATCATGAGGCACCTCAAATCAGAGAGGAGGATCCTACTACTGCTTTTGTTCCTTATCCTCCCCCTTTTTCAGTCCCAACATTGGTGTCTCTTTGTGGCGATCATGAAACTAGGAAATCTACGAATCAAATCTCCAATCATTCTTCTCATTCATCTCCTGCTTCAATGGAGGAAATTTCATAATGGCTCATGAACCCTATGATGAGGACTCACTCCTCCATTCCGTAAGAGGATTTCACTATTCAAAACTCTAATCTCGAGACTAATCCATATTTTTTTTACCCTCTATCTACTTCACATCATGAATCCTTGTACCAAGACTCACTTGATCAATCTGCTTCACCAACAAGTTTTTCACCTTCTCTTGATTCTCAAGTTGCTGGCTCAAATTGTGATTAGGAAAAAGTTAGTCACATTTCACAGGTAAATGAGCACAAAGGTAAGGACAATTTCAATTTCCCCCTATCTCAAAAACTTGCATCAAAATAATGAGCTTTCATACTCAAATGATTCTTAATCTACTAATCTCAGTGGAACATCCTATAAAATCATTTCTGTTAGTCAACCCCCAACCTTAGGCAATAATCATTCCAATGATTTTGTATGCCATGATGGACACCCAAGCACATCAAATGATCTTTCTATTCCTCATGAATATTTTAATTTGAATCTAGAATTCATTTTGGTCAAAGAAGATGTTCCTATCCAAACTTCCCCTTCACCTAACCTTCCCTTGTTTCCTACCGTTCACAACACATCCAATTGTGATGGAGATACTCCATGTTCTCTTTCTTCTTCAACCGATGAGTTATATCCTCAATTGACATAAGGCAATGAGGATAGCCATGATGAAATTGAAAAAAAATCAAATCATAGATTCTCACCCCTTATCATCTCTTCTTTTGCATGAAGAAAACCTCTCAAATGAACTTAATCATGAGATCTCACTAATGTATTTATATTTGAATGTGATATAAAAAGAGCCTCTTTAATGGAGTAATCTTATTGTTGTTGAAGCTGAAAAATATAGTGAAACCTGTGACAAAGATGGTTGCAATCTCGAGAGAAGTTTTGAAATTAGAAACAACAACCACCCTCAAACCGTGCATGATCTGGTTTAGGCTTCAAAATGTGATTCTATAATTCTGGAAAGTTTTGGAACTGGCTAGAGAGTCGAGGCACTTCAAATTCTATTGATGGTTATGTCAGGATCTCGCGACTCTGGTAAGCCCCCCGCACTAAATCAGATCAGGTTTCTCTCATACAATCTTCATATCTGTATGGTTTCATTTGATGTGAATGCCCATGTAAAAAATGTTTGGTATTCCAGGTGTGATCTCTCAAATTTTAAAAATTTCACTTATGATAAAACTCAAAAATCTATTACACTTCATTCATCTTCACGCAAATATCTCATATCAAACTTGATTTGGGAATGTCCATATCTCATGAAGTCATGGAATTGTAAAGTTGACCATCTCAAAAAGTATCTTTGCTCGCAATAATCATACTTATCGAATTTTTTCCCTTAATCATTAGATCCTCAGTCTTCTTGTGAATATTGTATTGCAAAGATATCCTCTAATCACACTAGAAATGTCCCTGTGTGGTAATGGATGCACAAGTTGTCACACGAATCAAGTTCCTCTCCATTCACCATGCCTCAACTGGCTTCATGTCTTCATGGTGCTAGCATCCTTTTTAAACTCTTTTGATTACTATGATGCTTATACAATTTCTCACCAATTGCAGGGAGGTGGCCCGTCATGTCTAGCTCGCACAGTACTTGGTTTGATTGTTCAAAGCATTTTTAAGATTGTTTAAATTATTTTTTCTTTGTTTATTGCAAACTGGGAATCTGATGCTTCAACTAGCTCATCTGATCATTCCACTATCTTGGGTGACTGTCATTCAACTTATCATTTTCCCATCAACACATCCAATGACAGTTGCTTTAGACTCTTTGATCTTCATTGTTTAACACCTCTCTATTCAGAATTTTTTCAAGCAAATGAGGCACTTCAACCTTCGTTGATGGTTATGGCAGGTCCTCACTATCTTTGCATGCTTACCGAGGATGGTCACATCTATTTTCCCATACAATATTCCCATCATGATCCTATCTCTCAAAAAAAATCATCCTTTCAAAGATTATGAGGCTTTCAAGATGGACAACATGAATTTTACGTTCCAATCGCTGAATGGCTAGAACAATATTGCTTGACAAGCTCTGTTGTAGGCAGCAAGTTTCATTGCTTCCTCGTGCTTGCTAAGAAGCTTGGTGTAGATGAGGACACATTTGCAAGAGGTTTTTGAGGTTTGTTGAAAAATGGTATTCATAAAAAAGGTAAGAATGTGGATTGGGTGAAAGTATTGGTTGTGACACATCTTTCTTCCTACATGCAAAACCTTTCTTTTCCTATGCAAGTTTTCCAAGTTTTTATGTCTTATGTTGCACACCACTATTTATTCATTTTAATTATTGTTATCTTTCTGGATGTAGGTCGGGAACAATCATGATGGCTTCACTGTAAATTTAATTTTACATAACCCTGAGGTTATGGCTATTAGGTTAGGCATAGGATTAGTTGCATCATTATCATTCCCTTTCGCACACTCATTCTGCACTCATTTCTCATATTCTATCGTGGTTTTATTATTCTACATCATGTTTTCTTAGCCATTTTGGTCTCTTGTCTTTTGAATTTGTTTCCTAGTTCTCAGTTTTCTTTCTTTTTCCTATGTTCTCTTTCTTGTTAAGCTTTTCCTTCCTTTTTTCGTTACATGCATAAGTGTTGTACCTAGACCTATTTGGCTTCCAAGTGTGTATCTGGATGAATTTCAAAGAGTCTTGTGACACTTTGACATTTGGCTAGTCCCTTGTCTCACTTCCTTGTAATTTCTTGTATCTTTTGTCCGATGAAGTTGTGACGAAAAATACAATCCATCCGTATGGAGAATATTGGTCCAACCATGAACCTATGTCTAGTCTGGGAACCTCATGCCTATACTTAGTTTTCTGCTTTGGTTTTTTGCATGACTTTGCCAGGGTATTATCCAGTCCTGCTGGCAGTGGAGCAACACTAAAGATGAAAAACTATACTCGAAAAATATTAAGCTCGTGAGCTAAACTATCCTTCCAAATTTGAAACAATGTCATCTAGTTGAATCTTATGTTTTTTTCAATAGAGAAGGTATAGAGGGGACCATGTCTGCCCATGGGGTTAGTGGGGAGGCAAAAGTAATCTGTACAATGAATGAATACTTCCTAAAGGACCAAGGCCTTGCACTAAAATGGACCAAGACAGAGAAGCTGGTATTTATCCACTGTGTGGCCAAGTGTTGTAATGGCTACAACACCCTACAAAATTTTGTCCTACACTTAAATTTCAGAGCCTATCCCTTATTCACTTATCAGTAAGCTAATTATCTCAAGCTCCCCTCTTCGATCTTAAGAGTCGTTCACGCTTTTATATTTATATAGTATGTTTCATCTCTGGCCATGGGGATTATCACTTGTCGTGCAACGGGAAGTTTGTTTTTCTTGAAGGGTAAATATTTGTGAGAATGGGTTTTTCTCATCGCATTGACATGTTTTGCACTCATTTCATGCACTCTTGCACAAGTGTCATCTTTATCCTCTCAAAGTATATCATCGAAGCTGCACTTGTCATAAGTTACCACAAACATTGTTGCATTAAGTGAAGTATATGTTATATGTTCTGAATGGTCTATGTTGTATCACTAAGTATTCAATTGTGTGATCATAGTTAAGTTATATCATTGTTCACATCAGTTCCACTGATTCCACACTTAACTAAATTCTGTAGTTCCCCTAGTAACCTAGCCTCATCCAGCTTTCTTAAACTACGCACTTTGTATCTGCAACCCTCAAGATTTCGCTTACATGTTGAAACTGTACAATGCGCAGAAAGCCCTACCTCCCTTGTCATCCAAAAGTATGAAGTGGCTTCCTCCAATTTCCTTCCCTCAACTGGAACCCACAGTCTCCAAAAAATTACACAGTTTTGTCCTTCAAGCATCGCAGCTGCCCAGTCTTCCTTGCATCCTGAAAGTACGCAGATTTTTCCTTCTAGGGCCTCATCTCGCAACAGTCACTACTCACTAGAACTGAACATATGTGTCCTCCTAGGGCCTCATCCTGCAATAGGCATTGCCTACTTAAAGTATGAAATGGTGTCTCTCAATGGCCACGAGGAAGGATGAAATGCCAAATAACTCTCAAGGAGCTGAGGAGAAAGATAAGGAGACTATGGAACCCAAGGTATGATAAAAGATCGGGACCACATGAAGACTCCATCTTTTGTATAACGCTTTGGAGGGTAGGTATGGAAAATAAATCACATCTTTTGAAATACACCTCTTAGTGTAGCACTAAGGAACGTTTATCATTGTCATATCATTATGTCCTCAACGACATGCATTGTCTCAAGTACTGACACTTATTCCATGTTTTTCCTCTAAGTGTATTGCTCCCTTTCACTTGTTAGATCAATTGTCGTATTTTGACATGTTTGATTGTTATGTCATGTTTGCGAACCTTTCTAGTGACCTTGAAGGTTGTTCTTTGTGTATACAAGTTTTCCTAACTATGTAAGGGTTGTGCTCTGCGTAGTCTCAGTGACTGATCTCCCTCCCTATCACTTGGAACTGTACAATGCATAATCGTTGGGCCCTCTTTCTAGCGTGACATCCATCCCAGGCCTGGTCCATGGATAGAAATGCATCATCTTAGATTAGGAGGTTTTTGATTTGATGTATTCACGTCCTAAGTGAATTGTAGGAACATGCACATTTTTAGATCATGGTAAGACGATGAAGAAGGAGAAGAAGGGGCAAACATGCTATAAGAGTCATTTACAGATGGATGGACAAAGAAGCTTATCAAGTACGAGAAAAGGGAACACATGCATGCAACCACCTCCCAAGACCAAACACCATTGAATACCTCACATCATCAAGCTATGTTGAGGAGAATAGAAAGCGCATCCAAGGACACATCTATCATTCAGTAATAACAACATCTTGACATTGCCACTAGAGCAAGCTAGTCATGTCAGCAGTGTCATGTTAATTCATGTCATGTGCTATTAAAGGCCACATCACTATTATGGGCCATGTCTATTATAAATCAAATGTAATGTAAAGTGGAAGTCCAATGGACACACATGATTATGAAGAGTCATGTCAGTTGAAAAGTCATAGGAAGTTGAACATTCATGAGGGTAGTCAAAAAGTCACAAGGGTCAAGCATCACCCTTGCTTATATATACCCCCTCATTATATGAGCAAAGGACTTTTCACCTTGGCTCCTCCCATGAAAAATAGATATTTTTCAGTCAATTATTTGAGGAGCAAGGAATGGTTCCAATGTCCCACTATTGGGGCTGTTGATGTATGATGTACATGTGTGTCTTGGAACGTTTTCTTAATACATAAGCCTATTTAGGATAGCATGTTTTCATGCATGTCTTGTGGATGTTTGTAAGACTATTCTTTCAACATTTGTAATTCATGTTTGTTTCATATTTACTAAGATAGTTGAAATATTAATCCAGGTGCCTCCAGATAGATGCAGAAGTCCTAGAGGACTCAGAGAGGATCAAAATTCAAAGTGGTTAGATTGCTCCAAAACCAACACCAGATAGAAGTGCTCGTTGCCTTGATTCCAACGGTGTGAACGACACTCAAACCCAAGCTCGTATGAGGGAGAAAGAGCCAGTCAAATTTTTGGTCAAATTTGGAGCATGGGCCAAGTTTAGGTGTCCTACAATTTGACCGACCCCGGGTCATGAAACCTAGCTCCCAAAAGCGGGAGACTTTGTTTGGTACTTAATTTGTCTAATATCCCTTATATGAGACAAAATAAAAACAATGGCTATTATTGTTTAAATATATATATTATATATATAATATATATATAATATATATATATATATATATATATATATATATATATATATATATATATATATATATATTAATTAGTTGGTGGGCCATGACCCCCACCACCCCATCAGGCCCAAACCATATAAAACAAATTTTAAATTAAATATGCGTCGGCGGCCATGACCCCACCAAACCCTCCAACCACCTACCAAGAATTAAACATTATTTGCATTGGGGTGGGCGAGCCACCGCTGGTGGACCTGGCCCACATCCCTACCCACTATGTTATACGCAAGGGAATGTGGAGCTAGTGAGGATTGAACCCACCCAGCTCACATGCGTTGGCCCCCACCTAGCAGCCCTTGTGGCGTATGCCAACCAAACATCGCATTCAAAACACCAAACCAAACCACGCACCAAAAAACAAATTTAACAGTTATAACAATGCTCTGAACCGTCACACCATGCCTTAACCATCGAGGCTTGTAAAATAGTCCACGCCATGTTAGAACCACCAACGTTTTGCCATCCAAACAAAAGGGTGTCATATTAAATAGGGGCGGGATTTGATCCCTCGACCCCTCCTCAACCACTGTTTGTTTTTAACCAAAGCGCCAATGACCTTTTACGTTGATATTTTTGCCTAGGAAATTTTATAAGAAGCCACATTTCCTTAGTAGGTGGGGGCCAAGGCAGAGCACGAAAATCGAGACAATATTTTTCTATTAATTTCCAGGTGGAACCATAAACGAGGAAAAGAGGCAAGCAAAAGCCCAATTTTCAGGAGGGTGAAATTTTGCTAGTGTCCAAATTGGACAAATTTTATGTCGATCCTACACCTCTCAGCGACACAAACCTGATGGCATAGGAAAACTTTTGATCTGATCAGCAAATCTTTAGAAGACCTGGAGGAGGGAAGCTTTGAGGAATCTAGGTGGAATCTAGAAGATTACTGTAGCCCCAAATTTTCACTTTGTTAGAATTTAGAAATTTGACAGTCAATTTTACACTATTCGACTCCACGAATCTGATGGTGTAATCAGATTTTCCATTTGATCATTCCACTTTTTGGCCACTTTTCAAAGTGGAGTGTAGGCGTCAACATTCAATGTGCAAGAAGTCAGTTCTATGAGATTCGATGTCATGAGATTGATGGTGCAGGTAGATCCAATAGTCTATCATACTCTTCTACATATAACTCCTTAATGTGAGGTATATGTAGTGTGATGATGTACTTCTTTGTCTCTTAGGTTGAGATGCATTGTGTTGTATAGATCCATGTTTGATGCGAGATCTTGTTTTGTTCTTGATGTGAGATGTACTTATTGTCATGTTTTGATTGAGATCCTTTTATCTCCATGTTGACGAGATACTCATGTGTCGCCATGTATGTTTGAATTGATATCCCTTTGATGCCATATTGGCGGGATGCTCATTGTTGAGTCATGAAAAAGGTATTCATATTTTATTTATTTCATCATCATTTTCCTTCAGTTATATCGCTTTTATATCCTAAAATATTGATATATCAAATGGTTATGGTAAGAATGAGGAAATTATCTGTAATTACAATTTGGCTAATCGTTATCCTTCTTTATGCAGGAAAAATACAAAAAGGGACAAATGCTATTCCCTAACCAAGGAATAGCGAAACAACAACAAGCTAAGGAGGGAGTGCGACAGTTATAGATAAATACAAAAAAACTCACAAGGATCAGCGCAAGGAGGAAAAATGACTGATGTTGGAAAATTGCACGAATCCCTCAAGATCTCTTGATCCTGAGGGATCGCTTTTACTAGTTATCTTTTTACCTATTTCTCGTTATAAAAAGCAACAATTGTAAGTAGAATGGGGGGAGAATTACTATTGAGAAATTGTAACTTTTATCACTAACTCTCGCTGTTGGGTAGAGCATGAGCTTATTGTAATGCTTATGTAATGATTAATATGTAAAACAATTGTTGTTCCCTCGCATCTCCTAAGGTAATCCGGCGGTGCTCACTAGCGGCTAAGGGGCCGACCCTGGTGGATTTCCTTGGCATTCCTGTATCATGCATTTATGATTCTCGTAGTGTGATGGTTTGATTGAATTTATACTTTTTTCAATTATATCGCTTTGCTATTTTCTATTTTCCAATCTCAATGAAATTGTTCTGTTTATATATTTTGCAGTGATAACGTTGATTTAGTTTATTGTTATTTCAGATTTGGTTATTTAATTAAGCATTCTGTGTTGAGATGATCTACTATAAAGAGCATTGATTACTACTGTCGAATCTCTTAGATTGAAATTATCTGTTGCTTATGTTAGGAATTGTGTTTGATTGAGAATAAATCAGTTAAAAGAGGAATGAGTTATTATTGTATTCTCGACTGATGATTGCTGTTACTTTGATGAATGTCTGAGTTAGTTTCATTAAAGGATTGAGTTTTATTTTAATTGCAATTAGAATTTACTTGCTGCATCCATTTCCTCTTGTATTTGAAATAACTATACTGTAATTTAGAAGCATTACTCTCTGAGTTAAATAGCCGTCACATACCGTGTACACTCTTCAAATAGAAAGACTTGCCCAGATTAATAACTAATGTGAAGATAATTAGGAGTTAAAAATTTATCATTCAACATTTTTGTGTTGTTATCAAGGAGAGTGTATCCATTTTTGAGGAGTAGTGTACATCTGATAATTGTTGTTAAAGAAGAATTGTGTTTTGAAAACAAAAGGTCAAAAGTTACGTAACGAGCAAGTAAAGTGCTTGCTCCCCTACCCACTTTTTAGCACAATTACAAAAATCTGAAATAGGTATTTGTTTCTTGTCTATTGGGAGAGAATTGGGTATTAAAAATGAAAGGTAAGAACCTATGTATGGAGCACGTAAAATGCCTGCTCCACCGCCCGCTTTCTAATAGAATTGTTAAGAACTTAGGGTAGAGGTAAATATTTGAATTGTGTGTATGACTAAGAAGAAAAAACTTGAAAATAATCAAATTCCCCTACCCAAACCCGACAGATCTAAGGGACTGATGACCCTTGGACGATCAACTTTCATATACGACATCATAAAGGAAGCCGAATCTCAGCCATCAGTAGGTCCTAGAAATGTTGCTTCTAGACAACCTACTGGCTCCATTCGGGCCACAAGCTGACCATCTATAGAATTCAGTGAGGTCCACAACAAAATAGAGGAGACAGAGCAGAATTTTCAAGAAATTGAAAATTCTCGCCCAATTTCTTTACAAGAAGGGAATTCTAGTAGTCTTTGTGAAGGAGGAGGAGAAACCGGGGAAACAGAGAAGCCAAGATCCCCTCAGGCAATCATTCACCCAGGAACACTCAGCATCCCAGATAGAGGGAGCGCTATTAAGTTCATTCAAGAAGAAGCAGGGGAAATAGAGGAGCCAGGATCCCCCTAGATAGTAGTTCAGCAAGGAACACTCATTATCCCAGACCAAGGGAGTGTTGTTAAACTCATTCCCACCCCTTCTAGTCATCCTAGAAATAACTCTCTAGAGATCCTAGAAGGTTATTGGCACATATTTTATCAAATGGCTAGCAACCCACAAGCACCTCAGACCTCCACCTTGCAGTGTCCCATCATTGAGACAATGTTAATGCACCTATGAAAGCCATCCCTCTCCAAAATATTCCTACCTTTCATGGGATGACATCAGAGGATCCAGATGCATTCTTGTTTGAGTTTGACGTATTGTGTCAGGGGTATGATTATACTACCAACCCCCAAAAACTAAAATTATTTCCCTCTAATTCAAAGGAGCAGCCTTGCGATGGTTTATGGGATTGGGTGGAGGCACAATAAATGATTGGGAACAAGTGAAAACCACTTTCCTAAAAATTATCAAGACTATTGCAGGTCTAGGAAATTGAAAGATGAAATATTCCAGATGGTAACAAGACCAAGTGAAACATTAGAAGAATATGTGGAATGATTTAAATATAACCTCCTGGGGTCTCCCAATGCAACTTTGCCTTTACCTAATAATGTGGTAAAAACTACACTACTTAAAGGGATGAAAGAACAATGGGTAAAAAAATTAAATATTATGGGTAAAGGTGACATATATCAGGAGAAATATGCTGACATCATTAATTTGTGCATCAAGTGTTCAAGAGGCAGCACAAGATTGAAGCCAGCGGAACACGACATGACCAAAAGGAACAACAAAATCTCAGGTTGAGGCATATCTCGCGTAGAAATTGGCAATCTGCTAGAGGATTTCAAAACTGATATTTTAGGGACTCTAACAACGCAATTGGACATTATGCAAGCCAAACAAAAGTAGATAGAAGCCGAATAAAACTTGGTGATATTCTGCCCTAGATGCAGAAAGAAGCATAGTGACAAAGAATGCTCGCTGGATATGGTGCAAACCTGTGATATATGTACAAAAGATCATGCTACAGAAAGTTGCCCATCACTCCCAGGGCTAAAAGCAGTCTATAAGTAGTCAGAAGAAGATATAGAACCAGTCTACCTACTAAATCACCGTCTCCAATGGCAACCACGACAAACAGGTACACCGACTGATCCATCCTCTTTCTTTCAAATGCCGCAATATAATTCACAACAATACCCATGAACCATGTGGTAGAACCAGCCATATTTTTCCAACTAGTCAGAATAGCCATTCCCTATGCCACCTTGTCCTAACAAATCAAATCAAAATAACAATTGGCCAAATTCCTCTCATTTCCCACCATTTTGGAAAAATAATGCATATCAATCTCAATGGCCACCCTCAACTTCACAGAATTTGAACTGATAGTCAAGCTGGCAGAGACCTACAAATCAGCCAGCAGGAACAATACCCCTACCTCAACCCACACTACCAATACCCTACACATTACAACAAAACCCTCAGACCAACTTACGTCCACAGCTCCTAGCCCAACCTAACCCAAACCCCAACAACAAACTGGTTTAATCTGTGCAAATTATTGAAGGACCATAGCTAGAAATCGAGTTAAGGGAGTGCAATGACCTTCAATTAAGATCTGGGCGGATAATAGAATCAGAGGGGGATAAAAATGTTCAAATTGAAGATTCGTTACCTGTAGAACAACTACCACAAGAAGAGAACATGGTTAGACAGAAAACTCATGATCAAGCAACCACCTCTTCTCCACCATTCCCAGAAAGATTAATCATACCTCGCTCAATTGAACAACTTGATTTTGATCTTCTGAGAGAATTGAAAAATTTGTGTATAAAAATACCACTCCTCTAGGCTATTCAAGACATCTCAATTTATGCAAAAACTATTAAGGAATTATGTATGAAAAAGCGAAAGAGGAAAATCAAAACAAATCCAAATGTACATGTAGTCGGTAGCTTATTTGATTTACTATCAGGAAGAGAAACACCTGAAAAATATGAGGACCCAGACAATCCTATAGTCATAGTACAAATAAATGGATGCTCCTTCCCCAATTCCTTAGGCGATTTAGGAGCAACAATTAATATTCTTACAGCCACAACTTGTCAAAAGCTTGGTATTACATCCTTGGACCCAAACACGACCTTGTTGGAATTGGCTGACCGATCAATAGTCAAACCAAAAGGCACATTACAGGATGTAATGGTGTCCTTAGACTCTTGGGAATACCCTACAGAATTTCTGATCATCAATCCTAGAAACTGACTCGATGGAAATCCCTTAATTCTAGGTAGACCTTGGCTAGCAACTGTGGATGCTTACATAAGCTGTTGAACAGGCAGCATGACTATAACAAGAGGAAGCAATGTAAAGAATTTAGCCTTATATCCTCCAGCTCAACCAAGTTTAACAATAATCAAAACCAGAAAACAATCTATATCATATCTAACTAAAAACATTATATCACCACTAACCATAAAAGATGCTCTCAAATTTAAAGATCAAACAAAAGATGACATCATTAACACCTACATTAACCAACCAGATGTTGTACCCCATGCAAAATTTCACATGATCGAAGCAGCCTTGGATAATGAAATCGAAGAGGATACCCTAACAGATATTAATGACCAGTCAATCCCAACAAATTATGTGTATAATAGAAAAACCATAGGAATTGAGCCAGGAAAAACTTTAAACATCAATAAAAACTTGACTGCAGACCAGGAGCAGAGGCTTGTTTCACTTCTGAGAAAATATAAAGAAGCCTTCGCTTGGGATTACCCAGACATGAAAGGGCTTGATCCCCAGCTTTGCATGCACCACATCTATACAGAGAAAGATGTCAGGCCCATTAGACAACTCCAACGGAGGTTAAACCCTCATCTTAAAGATTTTGTGAAAGATAAACTACAAAAATTGCTAGATGTAAACTTTATCTACCCAATATTTGACAACAAATGGGTCTCTCCATTAGTAGTGGTGCCTAAAAAGAATGGAAAGTGGCATATATGTGTGGACTATAGAGAGCTTAATAAGGCAACCCAAAAAGATCATTTTCCCCTGCGATTCATTGACCAGGTCTTGGACACATTAGCAAGAAAAAAATTCTTTTCTTTCCTAGATGGCTTTAGTGGCAACAATCAAATACAAATTTCTCTTGAAGACCACGATAAAACTACCTTTACCTGCCCATGGGGAACATTTGCCTACAGAGTCTTACCTTTTAGACTATGCAATGCATCCACTACATTTCAGAGGGTTGTACTAAGCATTTTCTCTGATCTGATAAATGAAGGGATCGAGGTGTACATGGATGACTTTACACCTTACGGAGATGACTTCGAGCCAGCATTACTAACATTAGAGAAAGTGTTGCAAAGATGCATTGCCACTAGACTCCGTTTAAGCAATGAAAAATGCCACATGATGATGACCGAGGGCCTCATCTTTGGTCACTATATCTCAGCTACTAGAATCTAGTTAGATCAAGCAAAAATTCAGATAATTCTTTTAATACCTACCCTTTCCACACAAACAGAGGTACACAATCTTTTGGGATTTTCTAGTTATTATAGAAGGTTTATAAAGAATTTTTCTCAGATTGCTACACCATTATATGCACTAAACAGAAATATTGATTTCCTTTGGACAGATAAATGTGGCAGCGCTTTTGAATACTTAAAATGGCTTGTACCAATAGCCCCAGTATTAAGGGGCCCAAACTGGGATTTTCCATTCCAAATTTCATCCGACGCTTCAGACACAGCCATAGGAGCAGTTCTTGACTAGGAAGAAGATAAAAAGCCATATGCAATATACTATATTAGAAAAAATGTATCTCCTGCTCAATTAAATTATACTGTTACTGAAAAATATTTTTTGGCTGTAATCTATGCTATCAATAAATTCAGATATTATATAATAGGATACCCTGTGGTTGTATACACTGATCACTCTTTCATTAAATATCTAGCCAATAAACTAGTTACAAATGGAAGAGTGACAAGATGGTTGATTCTTTTGCAGGAATTCGATATAACAATTAAAGATCAACCGGGAAAAGAAAATCCAGTAGTAGACTTCGTTTCACGAATGCCAAAGACAGATGACTCGACAGCAGTAGAAGACTAGTTTCCAGATGAACATTTATTTGTTGTAATAGTAAACACACCGTGGTATGTGGATGTCGCAAATTATTTGGCAGTGGGCAAATTACCCAAGCACCTGACACCTAATGAAATAAAACAAATAGTACAATGCAACACACAATTCTCTTGGATTGAGGGCTATTTATTTCATACAGGAGCTAACATGCACATTAGAAGATGTGTCAGGGAAGATGAAGTTTTCAACGCTCTGAAAGTGTGCCATAATGGGTCGTGCGGCAGACATTTTTTAGATCGCAAAAATGGTCACAAAGTTTTACAGATGGGCTATTATTGGCCCACCCTTTTTAAATATGCCAAGAAGTTTGTCCAGGCATGTGATAGTTTCCAGAGAATGGGATGCCCTGAGCAGTCGGATGAGATGCCCCTGCACCCGCGGATAGTCATTGAACCTTTTGAGCGATGGGTGTTAGACTTCGTCAGACCAATAAACCCATCGTCTAATCAAAAGACATATATACTGGTTGCAACAGAGTATGTGACTAAATGGGTGGAGGCAGAGGCACTACCCAGGGCAACAGAGGATTTGGTAATCCACATTTTTTTCCAACTATTCGTACGATATGGCTTGCCTAGAGAGGTAGTAATGGATGGAGGGCCACAATTCATAGGCCATAATTTCACTGCAACATTAATGGATTATCAAATCATGCACAAGATCACAACTCTATACCACCCACAGGAAAATGGCTAGGTAGAAATCACAAATAAAGTGATCGAGGCAATACTCACAAAGACAATTGCATCACATAGACATGACTGGGCTACCCAATTGCCAGAAGCCCTCTGGACATACCGTATGACATGGAGAAATAGCATGGGATATTCCCCATACCAATTAGCGTTTTGAAAAGAACCTATCTTCCCAATTAAATTTGAAATCTAGAAATTGAGGATAACTCAGGAAGTAGGCTTGGACTTAAACAAGGCAGAGATTAATAGGCTACATCAAATCAATGAATTGGATGAAATCTGACTATCATCTCTTCAGCACACTACACTGATCCAACAAGAAAGAGAAAAATGGCATCACGCCCTTATTAAAAAGAAAAATTTCCATGAAGGAGATTGGGCACTCCTGTATGATTCAGGGTTCCAGGATTTCCCCGGAAATCTATAGACTAGATGGTTAGGACCTTATGAGATATAAGAGGCGCATGATAATGGCACCATCAAATTAGCCACCATCAATGGATTTAGCTATTCTTTTAAAGTGAATGGACAATGAGTATGACTTTATCACAAACTGCTTACTAGGGAGTCCATTTGCCAATGGTTACAAGAAGATTCCACCATACAGATTCTTGCTGAGGACGATAACTCATCCTCAGCATTGACCGAGTGAATAATTCATTTGTTTTTGAATTTTTTACATACATTTTTCTTTCTATTTTGATTGAATTTGCTTGTATAAATTGTAAATAAACTCTTTTTTTCCTTTGTTGTTCCCTCCAAAGAACAGTTGTCGTTCCCTCTAAGGAACAACAATTTTGTCTACAGATTTTCATGTTGTTCCCTTAAACGAACAAATGTTGTTCCCTCTAAGGAACAACTGCCATTCCATTTAGGAACAACAATCTCCTGTATATTTTATTTTCGTGTTGTTCCCTTTAAGTAATAGTTGTCATTCCATTTAAGGAACAATTTTTCTATGTGTACATGCTTTTTTTGTTCCATTTAAGGAACAACTGTTGTTCCCTCTAAGGAATAGTTGTCGTTCCATTTAAGGAACAACAGTTTCATGTTTACTTGTTTTTTCTATTCCATTTAAGGTACAGTTGTTGTTCCCTCTAAGGAATAGCTGATGTTCCATCTAAGGAACAACAATGCCCTATGTATTCGATTTTCATATTGTTCCATTTAAGGAACAATAGTTTTCTGTGTGCTTGTTTTTTTTGTTCCTTTTAAGGAACAGTTGTTGTTCCCTCTAAGGAATAGTAGCCGTTCCCTCTAAGGAACAACAGTCTCGTGTGTATTTGCTTTTTGTTGTTCCCTTTAAGGAACAGTTGTTGTTACCTCTAAGGAACAACAGTTGTTCCCTCTAAGGAACAATTGTTGTTCCCTCTAAGGAACAATAGACATTCCCTCTAAGGAACAACAGTTTCGCGTGCATTTGCTTTTTTCTCTTCCCTTTAAGGAACAGTTGCTATTCCCTCTAAGGAACAATAGCCATTCCCTCTAAGGAACAACAGTTCAGTGTGTATTTTCTTTTTGCTATTCCCTTTAAGGAATAGCTGTTGTTCCCTCTAAGGAACAACAGCCATTCCCTCTAAGGAACAACAACTCAGTGTGTATTTGCTTTTTGTTGTTCCCTTTAAGGAACAATTGTTGTTCCCTCTAAGGAACAGCTGTTGTTCTCTCTAAGGAACAACAATATCATTTGCATCTATTTTCCACTGTTCCATCTAAGGAATAGCTATTGTTCCGTTTAAGGAACAGTTGTTGTTCCCTTTAAGGAACATCAATTTCACGTCCAATTATTTTTCTTTCTTTTCGTTGTTCCTTATAATGAACAGATGTTGTTCCTTCTAAGGAACAACTGTTGTTCCCTCTAAGGAACAACAGTTTCAGCGTGTAGTTTTGTTTCTTTTTGTTGCTCCTCCTAAGGAACAGTTGCGGTTCCCTTTAAGGAACAACACCTTTTTGTGTGTTTTTTCTTGCTGTTCGCTACAAGGAACAACACTTTTTGTGAAAGATTTTCTTTAGAAAATAAGCACCTTGTGAATATTATTTCACTCTCTATGATCCTCTATAGGGAAAGAATACAAACATATATATAAGGATACAAATTTGAAGGTTACTGGCACAAGCAAATCGAATATTAGCATCTTTAATAAGATTGCTTTGTATTGATTAAAAAAGGGAAGGACACAACCATCTATATCACTTTCATGTCCCTATCTTCACTATAAATCCAATTGATTGATTGTTTGTACCATGTTGGTTCTTCCCTAACCCCTATAATTCTTTCTTCTCATTATCATTGAATAAGAGTAAGGGCATATTTTTTTCTATTGGTATGTTTAGACTTCTTCGGCAATCCCTACTCTTAGGGAGTGTTGAGCCACCCTCTATATATAAATAGGAAGTGCTATCTAAAATAAATATAAATATAAATATAAATATAATAAAATATATATATATATATTATATATATTATATATATATATATATATATATATTATATATATATATATATATATATATATATATATATATTATTATATATATATATATATATATATATATATTATATAATATATATATTATATATTTATATATATATATATGACATGTTTATTAACAATTTTATGATTTGTCAGATGGAGGATAGGGGGTCTCATCATGAGCTAGCCTACCATGATCATAAGGAAGCAGTGAAGTGGCATTCCCACTATGGCCACCACACCAGGGATATGATCTAATGGATGCATCAGAAAATGAAGTCCTTGAAACAGGAGGTCTCATCACGATTGGGCCTGCCCACTCTTCGCTCCTCCTCAGTGAATGGCATTGTGATTCTTCTAGTCACCAAGCCAACACAATGGCCTCCATTCTAACATCATAAGGCACTTTCCTAATTATACATAAAGGATCATGGTTCCCAAGGG
Organism: Pinus taeda; assembly: GCA_000404065.3. Classification (NCBI taxonomy): domain Eukaryota; kingdom Viridiplantae; phylum Streptophyta; class Pinopsida; order Pinales; family Pinaceae; genus Pinus; species Pinus taeda. The sequence goes on along the minus strand of APFE030161944.1, from coordinate 74,632 downwards.
TGAAAAGGAAACTTTGTCAAGCTTATAAACACCTGTGGGCAACAGAAGCTCTGCTGATGGTATTGGAGTGATATTTTCAACATCAATAGTGATTATAACTCCCTTTTCTTATTCTTTATCTTTATTACAAAGAGATTATGTTCCTAATTCATGCATGAGATATCTTTTAAGAATTCAATAATAGTGGTTTAAGTGAAATAATGACTGCAAAGCGTCTTTTCCATTCCAGATGTCCTCTCTCCCTTTTCAAATAATTCCATGGCATCTCCACATTTATTCATAATTTTCATTTGTTTTGCATCGATTTCAGTATCCTAATATTTTTTGTGATCCCATTGTAAATATGTATACCTTGCAATTTTTACCACTTCTGTATGTCACCACTAAGTACGTCATTCCTTCATTCAAGTGGTCGAAGGCGACCTATCATTTTAAGGGGGTGAGGGTGACTCCTAAAGCACTTATGCATGCGTGTCAGTCCCTTATTTGGCTATACCAGACTGTGTGACAGTCCATAATAGCAAGTCCTTAATGGTATATATGCTCAAAAGCTTCATCCGATATTAACAACTTGTTGTTACATTTCTAGCTCTGTCTATTTCTGTGTTACCTGTGTTAAGCTAATAGTGTGCAGAATTCAGGAAAAATGGGAGGAAGAACAGTGCACAGGTAGCCTTTGATACTAGCTATTTTTGATGCTGCCAGACAAATTCTAGTTCGAGCCGGATGGGTTGCATACTTCACATAAATGTAGAAACCCAATGAATCCATTGCTATCGAATTCTTATAGAATTTATAGAATGAACATTCTAAGATAACAGGAAGGCAAACTACAGTGACAAACGCAGTAATAGTTGAAGTGTCTGGATTACCAGTAGTCATACCCATACGGACTCATAAAAAATTGAGGTTGTAGGATGCTATTGGAGTCTTTCGGGATGAGGGATAGGACCTGATTGTCAAAGGCAAAGCAATTCAACCTTCATCCCTTGAAGAACCATGGAAAAAACTAGCTAGAATCATTTAGAGCTATATCACATGCGACAGAAGAAAAGATGTGGTAAGACCATGTCACCTTAAATTATTAGCAGTTCTAAAACATAAATGTTCTGTAAACTTGCCCACGTATTTGAATTTCTTATTTCATGACACTACTCAAAGCATAAAAAATCTTCGGCATATAGAGACTGTCGTGAGCCATCATTGCTTAATTAGACTGATAGTAAGCTACAACCTTTCCTAGCAGCAAACTAGTAGGGACGAATTAGTATTTACCATAGAAGGGGGGTTAGCTTTACCTACTCCAAAAAGGAAAAGGACTACCAGCACAGAAAACGTTCCTAAAAAACATAGACACTCTGCCAGATTAGAGACAAGCTTGGGAACAATTAAAAACCCCCAGGGTAGCAGCAAGCAACCCATAAAACTATCTAGTCCAGAAAATGAACAACATTTACAGCAAGAAGGTCAGGATGACCGGGAGTCAGAACTTGAGGAGAAAACAGAGCACTCTAGTGATGAGGAGAGGAATGAAATAGAACTCCCCTTAACAACCAACATAGTTTCCCCGTGAGACTTATTTGATATTGAATTGGCCCAGATTTTGGCCAATATGAATGAATTTATATAGCCCGAAAGCCCGCCCAACTTTAATGTTGAAGCAACGCAATCGGAAGAAAACTCTGCCCACAATAAGAGCATATCAGAAAATGTAATCGATGAAGAAGAAACAGGGGTAGAAGTCACTCAGGAAGAGGTGAACCAAACTAGTAATACACCCCTAGGAGAACCCAGCCGAGTCGGTTTAAATACACAGGATGTGGGATAGACAGGAGAAATAGGGACAAGTCAGGGTAAGGACACAACTCTTGTAGAACAAAACCCAGATGAGAAACTTAGCTCGCTAAGAGGAGAAACGATTAGTGGAACAATTGTTCCTTCCAAAGAGAAGAAAAGCAAAATTAAAAGGCTCTGAAAGGAACAACAGAGGTTGTAGAAATTAGTAAAAAGACTCAGGAAAAAGATAAGGACATTAACAAGGGGGAAGTTTCAGGTAGAACCCTGGAAACAATAGATGTATCCATTCAAGCTGAATTTCATGATACAAAGATTACTGGGACTCAAACTGAGCCCATAATCACTCAAATGCATAAGGAACAACATGCGACTATTGCAGAAGTAGCTACCCAAACAGAGAGTGTACATTTTCATAACCTAGTTGTTCAAACAGAAGTGGTACCCTCCGACAATGTAACCATCCACACAGAAAGACAGAATCTCCAAAATAAAAGTATGTAGACTATAAGAATTCAATCCCATGATAAGAACACGTAGACAATAAAAATCCACTCTCATAGCAAGAATACGCAAACAGATATTCAAGCTGAAGAAAATATGACAAGCAGTGACGCTAGCATAGAAAATCTTCAAGAAACAGTCCCACAACAGAAATACCAGGAATTACAAAAGAAGCTTCGGGACATGAACATCTCAAAAAGTGAGGCATTTGATAAATATAGAAAGGAAGAAGAGAGGACTGAGAAAATAAAGCTGAGATTGGAAAAGGCCAGGAGTCAAATGGATACTATTTGCTCCTTATATACTGACATATTGGCATGCAGATCTCTTGCCAATAACTATGCCCTATTTTTTATGGAAAAATACTTACAATTAAAGATCACAGTTGTCAACGCTGGAAAATTGATAGAGTTAAAAGCAATTGGTGATTTTATAAACTCTTGTAAGCATCATGGGATTAAAGTACAAAGGTTGTTGTGTCAATTTTATTTACACAATTTTATATTAGAAGAAGAAATTGAAAAGAACCCCAGTCGTTTTATAGGAGATGTGCAGTTCCAGGCTTTCATTTCATTCACTGTTAATCAGTTGTAATGGTTCAAGGCCCATAACACTTTCCAGAGGTAGGAAAATGGATTGGACCTGTGGGTCAGAGGTGAACCAAAGCATCCATTACAAATGTTGACTAGACAGAAAAGTCTAATAAAGAGGGAAGGAGTAATACAAATCTTGGGGCCCATTCACAAAGAGATTGTCCATAAGGGAGTAGAATACTTCCTCTCTATCGAGGAAATATCCTTGGTTTCAACCAATTTGAGGTGGATAGTTTCTGATAATAATGTACAAAACAAGGAGTCATTCAATTATAGAAACTTTAAGCTTGCGACAGAACGCTTTGTTACTTAAAACAACCTCATCTTAAGAGAAGGTCCTTATTGGCTGGGCTATAGGTTCTAAAGTGCTATTGTTTGTTACCCTGTCAAAGGTTATAAATCTATATATGAACTACCTGAAGGGTAGACAGGGCCCATTCTTGAGATCTTGGCCAAAAGTCATGGTTTCAGACCACTTTATGACATCCCTTCTCTAGCCTATTCCTTGACTTCTCTGCACACAAACTACATGGTTTTCATGAGGACATGAAAAAGGGTAAGCAGGGGAGTATCTTGAGTCATGAAAATGGTATGAATATGTTATTTATTTCATCATCCTTTTCCTCTAGTTATATCCCTTTTATATCCTAAACTGTTGATATATCAAAGGGTTATCGTAAGAATGAGGAAATTATCTGTAATTACAATTTGGCTTATCGTTATCCTTCTTTATGCAGGAAAAATATGAAAAGGGACAACTGTTTTTCCCTAACCAAGGAATAGTGAAATAATAGCAAGCCAAGAAGGGAGCGAGGTAGTTAAAAATAAAGACAAAACAACTCACGGGGATCAGCGAAAGGAGGAAAATTGATTGAAGTTGGAAAATTGCGTGAATATGTCAAGATATCTTGATCCTGAGGGATCGCTTTTACTAGTTATCTTTTTAACTCTTTCCCATTATAAAAAGCAACAAATCAAATTAGAACGGGGTGAGAATTACTATTGAGAAATTGTAACTTTTATCACTGACTTTCGCTGTTGAGCAGAGCACAAACTTATTGTAATGCTTATGCAATGATTAATATATAAAACATTTGTTGTTCCTTTGCTTCTGCTGAAGTAATCTGGCGGTGTTCACTAGTAGCTAAGGGCTCGGCCCTGGTGGATTCACTTGTTTTCCCTGTATCATGCATTTATGATTCTTGTAGTGTGATGGTTTGATTGAATTTCTACTTTCTGCAATTGTATCGCTTTTCTATTTTGTATTTTCCAATCTCAACAAAATTGTTCCGTTTATATATTTGCAATGATAGCATTGATTCAATTTATTGTTATTTCAGCTTTGGTTATTTAACTAAACATTCTGTTTTGAGATCATCTACTGTAAAGAGCATTGATTACTGCTATCAAAGCTCTTAGATTGAGATCATCTGTTGCTTATGTTAGGAATTGTGTTTGATTGAGAATAAATCAGTTAAAAGAGGAATGAGTTATTATTGTATTCTCGACTGATGATTGTTGTTACATTGATGAGTGTCTGAGTTAGTTTCATTAGAGGATTGAGTTTTCTTTTAATTTCAACTAGAATTTACTTGTTGCATCCATTTCCTCTTGTATTTGAAAGAACTATACTGCAATTTAGAAGCATTACTCTCTCAGTTAAATAGCCGTAACATACTATGTACACTCTTGAAATAAAAAGACTTGCCTGGATTGATAACTAATGTGAAGATAATTAGGAGTTAAAAAGGAACCTTTTATCACTCAACACTGATTATTGTCATACATGAAATTATTTCATGCTGATAGGAGTCCCTTTTTGAATGAGAGTTCCTGCAGTGGAACATATCTTGGAGCCACTCCTCAGTGAGGGAATATTCCTTATATGATAGAGAAAACACATGCATGTACATTATCACTCTTTCCATCACTTAATGTAGCAGCTGACACCATCTTAACACCTGGGCCCGGAGACCTAGTCTCTCCTGCACGAACTCCGTTATCAACATTTTTTGTTTTATGTTGTTGATTCTTGTTATGTTCCCTCTTCTTTACAACATGCATATATGTTCCTTTATGCTCTTTTAAATGCAATTTTCATCACATCATGAGAGAAAAATATCTTGGTTAAATTTGGGAGTTGAGTCAACTTGGATCAAGTTTGGTATCAAAGTGGTCTTTGTGTGGATGTGAATTACAAGCGTAAACAATGGAATGTGCAACAATGGAGGGTGAAAAAGTGATGTATGAGACCATGCTGAGAATTTCCAAAAATCTGGAAAAATGTATGAAGCTCTACAAAAATAGACAGAGGAAAAGGAACGATTGCAGCTTCAGTTATGAGCCATGGAAGAGGCCCTGGAAGAGCTAAATCACAACAACAAGAATCTTGATCCATACTTAAACAGGAACACAACAAATTACAGATATAACCATACATATAGATATGCAGCAGAAATAATACTTCATTTCATTACTGTAAAATACTGAAATATGCTTACAAACATAAATGGAAGTAAACTAGCTAGGGCGATAGTATCTTATCTCTGAGAAGAGATATGACGACTGCATGCATCTGAACTATGTTACAATGAGGCTCGAAGGCCTATTTATTATTAAGAAATAATGGTAAACCCTAAACATCCAAAAACCTAACGCTAGAAGATGAAATGCCAAACTGTGGACCCCGTTCGGGTAAATTGGTACATCAACTTCTCGAGGTCATAACTTTGGCATATAATCTCCATTTGACACGCACAATATCGTTAGAAATATCTATCAAAGAACTACAACTTTGGGAAGAGAAACATCAGTCCATGGTTTCCTGTTGCTCGCATTTTTCCCAAAGAACGTCGTTTAGGGCCTCAAAATGGCTCCAGAAGTTCAGGACCCAAAAACTGCTAAAAATAGTAAATTATGCTACAATTAAGGAAATTGGAAAGCTAAAAGAAACAATGGTGGGGTCCAAGTGGACTTGGCGGGTGGCCACCAATATCCACCTGGATCATTCCTGCCCCCTTAAGAAGCAATGGTCCCGATTGCATTGAGTTCCTCCATGAGATGAGGAAACTTCTGCTGAACATGGTCCCTCATGAGCCACTTGCCCTGGTGAAGGAGTTGGCCTGAGTTGACAACTCGATACAATTGGATATTCAGTTGGCGAGTGTGCTTGATCTGTGTGTCCATGATTCGATCAGTTGCAGCTTTTTCCATGCAATTTGGATTTAATTTTGTGTATATGATCTGTTCTACAATGTCAAATGTGTCTCGTAATGGTGGAAAGTATGGCTGAAGGCAGTCCCCATTGAACATTGGGTGCAGGCCAAGGAATGGGGGAATTTTGAGCTCAAAGGCATTGTCTCCCACAACCTTGGTAATGGTGTAAGGATCATATCATAGTGCTCTGAGTTTCTGATAGGCTTCGGTAAGGTTGAGTTTCTGATAGGCTCCGGTAAGGCGTTCCTTTTGAAAATACAACTAGACTTTGTCGCCCACCTGAAACTTCTGTGGCACCCAATGTTAATCATGTTGTTGTTTTTACTTGGCATTTGATTTCTCTAGAATGTCATGGACCTGTTCGCAAATATGTTGGATGTGCTCAATGAAGTTGTTTGCCTTATCTGTTTCAGACTGGACATGATCCAAATCTGCGTGGGTAGCTAGAAATGGCATGGCCACATCAATGGGATATAGTGGTTGGAATCCCAAGCCCACCTGAAAAGGGTTGTGGCCAGTTGAGCTGTGGAGAGCTGGGTTGTAGTTGTGATAAACATAGGGTAGGCTCTCATCCCATGTCCGTGGATGCTTTGAGTTGTACATGCGCGGAATGTGTACGATCATCATGTTGACAACCATTGTTTGGCCATCTGTTGGAGGATGGAAGGTTGTGGACTTAGTGAGTTTGGTGTCTAGCATCGACCAGAGACTGGACCAAAATCTATTGAGGAGCCTGCTAACCCAATATGAGATGATAGACTGTGGGATCCCAAAGTGTACCCAAACTCATTCAAAGAAGAGTTTAGCAGTGGCTTCTGCTATGATATTCTTCTTGTAGGCCACCATAATGGCCATCTTCGAGAACCTATCGATGACTACAAAAACACAATCGTTTCCATGCTTAGTAGAAGGAAGGCCAGACATGTAATCCATGGAGATGGATTCCCAAGGTCGAATAGGGGTAGGCATCAAGGTATAGAGGCCTTGGTTCTTGATGGTCGGTTTGGAAATGGTGTATGCAGTGCATGATATGATGTATTTCCCGACATCCTATTGAAGATTCGGCCAATAGAAATACTTTTGGAGAACTGCCACTATTTTTTCAACCCCGAAATGCCTAACATCCTGACTGTAGTGTGCTTCCCAAACAATCTTGGCACGCTTCCTTAACGGAACACAAAGGTGACCCAGGTCGCATAATGGGGCATCGTAGAGATGAAAATCTAGAACATGCTGACCCTCCAAGAGTGTTTGGTATGTGTGGCTAAATTCTAGGTCACTTTTGTAGAGAAGTGGCCAATCAGAAGTCTCATGCCCACAAGAGTTGAGCATGATGGTTAATGCCATGATCGGTGGTCAACTAAGGCAATCTACAACATTATTAGTGCTTCCCTTATTATACTTGATATTCAAATGGAACTGTTGCAAGTATGTGGACCACTTCTGATGGCAATCATTCCGCAATTTCCCTTGGGTCTGTATGAACTGCAGGGGTCAGTGGTCTATGTGGATGACTGTTTCCTTCCCCAAAATGTAATGCATCCATTGTCAGCAGGCTTGCACAATGGAATAAATCTATTTGTCATAAGTGGGATACTTTCGAACTGTTTCTGAAAGTGTCTCACTGTGATATGCCACAGGATGCCCGTGTTGAGTAAGGACTGCCCCAATAGCATAGTTAGAGGCATCACTTTTAACCTCAAATGGTTGTTGCAAGTCTAGTAATGTGAGCACTGGTTTTGAGCAGAGGTGATATTTCGACTCTTTGAATGCCTTCTGTTGAGATTCATACCAAAAGAATTTTTATTTCACTCCTCCCTTGGTGACTTGACTCAAGGGCCAAGTGATATGAGAAAATCCCAATAGGAACCTACGGTAGAAGTCGGCAAAACCTAGAAACCTACGAAGCTCTATCAAAGTGGTTGGAGATGGACAATCCTGAATGACTTGGATCTTGGTAGGATCCACATGCACCCTCGATTCATCAATAACGTATCCCAGATACTGAACTTGGGTCATGCCAAAAGTGCATTTCTCCAAATTGGCACATAAATTGTGTTGCCGCAGTGTTTGGAGAACCTTTTGGATGTGGTGGAGGTGCTCTTCCTAACTCTGGCTGAAGATCAAGATGTCATCCAAGTATACCACTACAAATGAGTTTGTAAGTGGCTACAAGATGTCATCCATTAGCCTCATGAAGGTTTTAGGAGCATTCGTCAATCCGAAAGGCATAACCAACCATTCAAAAAGGCCCTTCTTGGCTTTGAAGGAAGTCTTCCACACATCGGAGGGTTTGAATTGTACCCAGTGATATCTTGACTTCAAATCAATCTTTCTGAAATATTTTGCCCCCTTTAGTTGGTCCAGGAGGTCATCAATCCATGGGTTCGGGTACCTATTATGGACAATGATCTTGTTCAGCGCCCGATAGTCAATACAGAGTCTCCAAGTCCCATCCTTCTTCTATACTAACATGATCAGGCTCACACATGGCGATGAACTGAGACAAATGTGTCCTTTCTATATCAACTCCTAAATTTGCCTCTTGATTTCATCGTTCTCCAAAATGGAGCACTGATATATTGGTTCGTTGGGCAGCAGTACACATGGGGTCAGATCGACGGAGTGCTTGACCTGACAGTGCAAAAGAAACCCTTCAGTGGAGGTGAATATGTCCTCGCACACCTCCATGACCTTGTCCATCTGTAGTTGTCGTGTGGAGGGGCCCTGTCTGGAGGTTAGGTCCACCATCTTCTTCTTTCATTGAGGGTGTATCATTACGAAATTTTTTTTCCCAGTTTTGGAAATGAGCTTACTGCATTATTTTGCAGTAACCAAAGAGATGGTGGTAGGCAGTGCTACCTCCTGTATCTTGTACAACTTATTTCCCAAAGTAACAATAACAGCACGGGGCCTTGATTCATACATATCATGTCACTTACACAAGTATGGTTGTCCTAATAATACATCACAAACATCAAGGGGAGCAACGTCACACAATACCTCATCCATGAAGGGCTTGATGTTATATGGAAGGCGGCATTGCTAGCTCACGTGAAGATCCTGTCCTTGGTGAAGCCACCCGATGGTGTACGGTTGTGGATGTGTTGTGGTTAGTCACAGAAACTTCACAACCTCTACCAAAATGAGGTTCTTTTGGCTCCCATTGTTGACAATGAACTATAGTAGGGAGCCCTTTATGCACATCTGTTAGTGGAAGAGAAGCTCTTCCTCCTCTGGATCTTCAGGTTCCTCCTTCTGGATATTCACGGTGGCAATGGTGGCATTGGGCTCCGCATCGATAATCTGCTTCCCTTTGTCATTTCCCTTGTTAGGTTCTGAATCAGAGTCGGAACATGCATATGATTTTGAAACCTTTAGCTTGGCCACCAGTGACTGCTTGCCTCGACACTAACTTGTGTTGTGAGTTGAGCACTTATGGAACTCACACCACTTTCCCATGTCTTTTTTTGGCTTTGTGGCATGGTTCTTTGCTTGCAGCTTTGGTAGGTTTTCTTGTGCCACCCCTCCTTGGCTTTGTCCTTTGTTCTGTAGTTTACGGGTACCTTTCACTTGCTTCAGATTTGCAAATCCAAAGTCTTGCTTCTTCCGTTTTAACTTTTGCTCGACCTTGATGACATATCGGTATGCCTTGCCGAGCGAGGAAACGTTCAGGAATTCTATGTCTTCCTAGATGTACCTGTGTAGGCAACTGTAGTATTTGAGTAACAAATTCTGCCCTGAATCCTTGATACCCAACTTTGTGCGAAGGGTATGGAAAATATTGGTAAACTTTGGCATGTCTTGGTCCCTTCCTTGCTAGAGTGTGGTCCACTTTATGTATTGATCCTCATAGATTTTGACAGGGTAGTACTGCTCCTTGATGGGAGTTTGGAATGAATTCCAAGTGGGTGCAGCTGAAAGCAGTGAGGCCGTACTTTCATCCTTCTTCTTACAGTAGGTTTCCCACCAGTCCTTGACGTGGTGGTCATCTTTGAGAAGAACGAAAGTAATATTTTCCCGGCCAGAAAAAATCATGAACAAAAAAATACCTTTCTAACAGATTTAACCATTTATCTACAACATCTGCATCTATCTGACCCTCAAATATGGGAATGTCAATGTTAACTTGTACCTTAAAGGCTGTGGCACTTCCAGAGTAGCTGATGGAAGCAGATGTGTCCCCCCTTAGGTAGCCGCTGAAGGATTTGGGCAAAGTTGTCCATCATCACGTTCCTTTTTTGCTAGAGGGCCCCTTCAAGCAATATTTTTATAGGATCTCCTTCCTCCTCATATTTCTTTTCATCCGCCATGGGAGGCTGTCGGGATTTGCGAGGCTGTTCTTGCAAAGGTTTGACTTTCAAGCCCTAACTCCTTATATCCCGACCTTATTGGGGACATGAAAAGAAAGACAAAGAAAGAGAAGACCCCTCTGATATCACTGATCCAGATTTAAATAGGAACACAACAAATTACAGATATAACCTTACATATAGAGATGCAACATCAATAATGCTTCATTTCATTACTGTAAAATACTGAAATATGCTTGCAAACGGAAATGGAAATAAACTAGCTAGGGTGATGGTAGCTTATCTCTGAGAAGAGATGTGGTGGCTACATGCCTTTGAACTATGTTACAATGAGGCTCGAAGGCCTATTTATTGTTCAGAAATAATGGGAAACCCTAAACATCCAAAAACCTAATCCTGGAAGATGAAACGCCAAACAATGGGCCCCATTTGGGTAAATTAGTACACCAACTTCTCGGGGTCGTAACTTTGGCATAAGATATTTGTTTGATGCACACAATATCTTGTTGGAAATATCTATACAATAAATACAACTTTGGGAAGAGCAACATTGGCCGATGGACCCATGCTACTCCCAGTTTTCCTAGAAAATGTCATTTAGGGCCTCAAAACGGCTCTGAATGTTTAGGACCTTAAAAATGCTAAAAATAGTAAACTGTGCTAGAATTAAGGACACTGAAAAGCTAAAAGAAACAATGGTGGGGGTCCAAGTGGACTTGGAAGGTGGCCACCAATATCCACCTAGACCAAATATTCAAATAGAGAACGTTGAATTGAAGATGCTTCTACATGAAGGGAAAGAGGAGAAACATAGTTTTCTACAACAACTTCAAGATAAGGATGAAGCCTTGGAGAAGCTGCAGCATGACCCATTTGAGGTAAAAGGTAATTCTTCAAATTCATGTATGTTTCCTGATGATTATTTCACTACTTTTGAAAACCATACCACAAGAATTGGCTCCAAACTATTGAAGAAAATTTGGTATGAAGGAAGAAGCTTGGGCATTAATGGCCAAGGCATTGTCAACCCTATCAAAGTAGAGGAATTACCCCGTCAAGTAGGACTTGGGTATGTTAGAAAGGAAGTTGAGGAATATGGTGAGACAACCAGTGAACTACCCACAATAGATGATGAGAAGCCCTCATCAGTTGTTTCCAACTCGATAGTGGGGGGAAAAGATGTTTATTTCCTTTCAGTTTCGTCTTCATATAGTATGATTTTTGTTGGAGATTTGGAGATCCAAATTACAGGGACAAACATGAGGCTCCTTACCATGATGAGGTACAAGGAGGAAAAGGAAATTGGTGTTAATAACCAAGGAATTACTCAACCTTTGGAGGTTGTGCAGAGACCTCAATTTGCAAGCTTGGGATACACCGAAGGAGAATGCTCAAAGGTGTCAGATGCTTCCGAGACATCATCAAAATCGTCGAGGAAAGAGAATGACAGGAATACGTCACCATCATAGCTGAGGGAAGTTCTCATCATCATAATGACACCAGAGGCAACAAGGAAAGGTATAACCAGTCTCGATATTCGAATCTTCATTTTGATTACAATAATGTTGTTAATAATGGACATAAATCAAGGCATCGAAAAACATGTACCTTTTGTGGATTACCTAACCATACATTTGTTGAGTGCTGGAAAAGAATAGTAGTACACAAAAGGAGGAGGCGTAAAAGACCCTCTCAACAACAGGTAAAGAAACATGTTAAGCAGATTTGGAGGAAGAAGATGTATTGCAGTCATTGCAACAAAGGTGGCCATCAAAGAGCCACTTGTTGGAGGCTCCATCCAGAGCAGTGCCTTAAAGACAAAGCGTCGGTGCATGAAACAGATGAAATGGTTGTTCAATCAGCAAATACGCCACGAGGAAATGACCCATTCACATTGATAAGTGAGAAATGGTTCTTCTAGGCATTATAGAATGTCATGTTCTTATTCTTTTTTCCAATCATGTGTTGCATTTTAAGATGTAAAAGTGGTGATGTGTTTTCCATCACATGTTAAGAAACAATGATGTCTACTCTTATTTTGTGTTTCCATCACTTTTCAAACAGTGTTTGGCCTTGTTTTTGTAAATCATGTGTTGCAGTGATGATGTGCTTTCCATCACTTGTTGAAGCAACAATGATATTTTGGTCTTGTTTTTGGTAGCTAGGGTATTGTTTCCATTTTGATGTAAACTTGACCACCGAGTATGTGTTATAAACTCATGGAAAGTATGGGATGCTTGGGTCATTAGTTGGTCTTGTAAGTTAAGCATGTAATCTCTAGAATTGTATAATGGGTTTGCAGAGGGTGGTAGGTGTTGGCTCATCACTAATGGCTCCGAAGGACAAAGGTGAAGGAGAAGAAAGGGTAACTTATTAGACAATTGAAATTGCAAATAAGGTACAAAGAAGCTGTAGATTATTTTTCATGCTTTTGGAGGACCAAAATCTCCTCAGTTGGGAGGATTGATCTAGGTCGCTCTAGACACATGCAAATGTCCCAGAGGACTAAGAAAGTGTCAAAATTTAAAGTGGTCAGGTTGCTCCCAAACCACCACCAAATCAAAGTGTGCGTCGCCCTGATTCCAACAGTGTTAATGACACTCAAATCTGAGCTTGTATGAGGAAGAAAGAGCCAATCAATGTTTTAGTCAAAGTTGGGCCATCGGCTAGGTTTAAGTGTCCTACAATTTGACTGACCCCGAGGCATGAAATCTAGGTCCCAAAAGTGGGTGAATTTGTTGGGTACTTAATTTGTCAAACATCCCTTATATTAGACAAAATAAAAAAAATGGCTATTATTGATTGAAAAAAATAAATTAGAAAAGATATTAATTAGGTGGTGGGCCATGACCCCCTCCACCCCATCGGACCCAAACCATATAAAACAAATTTTAAATTAAATATGGGTTGGCGGCCATGACCCTGCCAAACCCTCCAACCACCCACCAAACATTAAACAGTATTTGCGTTGGGTTGGGCATGGGTGGGCCACCGCCGGTGGACCCGGCCCACACCCCTACCCACTATGTTATACAGAAGGGAATGTGGAGCCTGTGGGGATTGAACCTGCTTGGCCCATGTGGGTTGGCCCCCACCCAATGACCCCATGTGGCGTACATCAACCAAACATCACATTCAATACAACAAACAAAATCGCATACCAAAAAAGCAAATGTAATAGTTATAACAATGCTCCCAACTGCCACACCATGCCTTAACCGCCATGGCTCTTAAAACCATCTATGCCACGATAGAACAGGCAATTGTTTGCCATCCAAGAAAAAGGGCACCATATTAAGGAGGGGTGAGATTTGATCCCTCGACCCCTCCTCAACCACTGTTTGTTTTTAACCAAAGTGATAATGACCTTTTACGTTGATATTTCTGCCCGGGAAAGTTTATAAGAACCCACATTTCTTTAGTGCACGGAGGCCAAGGCAAAGCATGGAAATAGAGATAGTATTTTTTTATTAATTTGCAGGTGGAACCATGAGCGCGGAAAAGAGGCAGGCATAATGATGATTGAGCCCAATTTTCAGGAGGGCGAAATTTTGCCAGTGTCCAAATTGGACAATTTTATGTCAATCCTACACCTCTCAGTGACACGAACCTGATGGCATAGACAGAATTTTGAATTGAGCATCAAATCTTTAGATGAAAAAAAAGGAGTGAATCTTTGAGGAATATAGGGGGAATCTAAAAGATTCCTGTAGCCCCATATTTTCACTTTGTAAGAATTCAAAAATTTGATAGTCGATTTTACATTATTTGATGCCACGAATCTTATGGTGTAATCAAATTTTCCATTTGATCATTCCATTTTCAGCCACTTTTCGAAATGGACTCTAGGTGTCAACATTCAATATGCAAGCAGTCATTTCCATGAGATTTGATGCCACGGGATTGATGGTGCAGCTAAATCCAATAGCTTATCATCCTATTCTACAGATAAGTCCTTGACGTGAGGTATATGTAGTGTGATCATGTACTTCTTTGTCTCTTTGCTTGAGATGAATTGTGATGTATAGATCCTTGTTTGATGTTTGATGTGAGATCTTGTTTTGTTCTTGATGTGAGATGTACTTATTTTCATGTTTTGATTGAGATCCATTTTTCACCATGTTGACGGGATACTCATGTGTCGCCATGTATGTTTGAATTGAGATCCCTTTCATGACATGTTGGCGAGATGCTCATTATTCTCATACGTGAAATTATGTCATGTTGATAGGAGTCCCTTTTTGAATGAGAGTTCCTATAGTTGAACATCTCTTTTGAGCCACTCCTGCGTGAGGGTATATTCCTTGTATGATAGAGAAAACACATGCATGTACATGATCACCCTTTCCAGAGCTTAATGCAATGCCCTAGACCATCTTGAAATTAGTGCCTGGAGACGTAGTCCCTCCTGGATGAACTCCATTATCAACGTCTTGTGTTTTATGTTTTTGATTCTTGTTATCTTCCCTCTTCTTTACAACATGCATATATGTTGCTTTATGTTCTTTTAAATGCAATTTTAATCACATCCCAAAAGTAAAAGATCTTGGTTAAGTCTAGGAGTTGAGTCAACTCAGATCAACTATTTCAGTTGTTTTAGTACTCACCTTGTTGGGAATGTGCTGCATTGGTTATCATTGTTGTCTCATCCATATGGACTACTCTGCAGGATACTAGATAGACCTTCCTTTAATGACTGTCACATTTTTTGTGGACTACTTCATTGGATGGTTGACAAATCTTCTCTTATACTTTGGTTTTAATGACTTTCGCGTCCATTATGGACTATTATGTTGGATGATGCACAACCTTCCTGGTTTTCATGTGTCTCTTTCTAGGTGATACTATTACCTCTCACTTAGAGGCTTACTTTTCTACCCCCTTTTCCAATAAGAGAAGCTTGACATAATTACGTTACGCACTCACTAGGCACACTTCCCTTGTTGTTTGAAGATACCAGCATAACACTATCATGTGGTGACAACTAAGGCCAAGTCATATCTCTAAGTATATTGCAACGAGCCCTTTATAATGGATGAGACTCCTACACCAAACATTGTGAGGTCTAGTTCGGACTTCATTTCCGGGAGATCCCCTTCGTTGATGGATTTCTACCACTACCAACAAATTCCTAATAGGAACATTAATTTTCTGTGATTTTCCTCTAAATTGTGTCTCAAGAATCCTCATTCAGACAACCCCTTCACAAAAAATCAAGAAAACGATTTTTGGAATCCTCAACTCTCCCTTCATTTATAATCCCCTCTATTAGTACATCATACATTGCAATATTTTCCTTTTGACCACCTTCCAACATAGCTTGGATGAGATTTTCCTCCAATATTTTTCTATCTTCACATAAAATTCCAAACCATTCATTATAAACAAAAACATTTTGTTTGAATCCAATTTTCTGTTCTTCTAAAGATAATCTTTGTTCTAAAAAAAAATTTAAGACTATCATGATGTATTTTTACCTTGAAGTGTCTTCCCATTAGGTAAGGTCTCCATTTCTTAAGTGCATGTAGTACTACCATCATTTCCTTATCATAAATAGCTTTCTTGAGATCTAGCCGTAAAAATACCCAATCACCTATATCAAAACTTCTTTCACTCCGATGTTGATTTGCTTATTGTGTCATTAGATTCTACACCAAGGTGGTGTTATCCTCTAAAAGTTACAGAACTTGTTCTTGATGATCGATGTGATCTTTCACTACTTGAATTTTTTCTTCTTGATATGTCCTTCCATCATGAGATTTTGAGGAGTGATAAGCTCTTCCAATGCATTACAAGATATGGTCGAATTCATTTCTTGATGCTCGATGTGATCTTTCACTTCTTGAACTTTTTTCTTCTTGATATGTGCTTCTATCTTGATAGTTTGAGGAGTGGTAATTCCAGCCAATGCATTACAAGATATGGTCGGATTCATTTCTTATTTCTCGATGTGATCTTTCTTTTCTTGAACCTTTTTCTTCTTGATATGTCCTTCTATCTTGAGATTTTGAGGAGTGGTAATTCTTGCCAATGCTTTACAAGATATGGATGGATTCATTTCTTCTTTCTCTGGCATTGGTTCCTGGTGTATATACTCTTCTTTTGATGTTCCTTGATCCTTTTCTTCCTCCTCTTCACATTCAATGTAAAATAATTTCTTCTCAGCACAGTTATGACCTTTTAACGTATTTGTTATCACAATTGTAACAAAGTCCTTTTGCTTTTTTTTATTCCAATTGTTGTGGTGTCAACCTTGTAGGTTGTTGAAGGCTAGGAGAAATAACGCTTCCATGTTTATAGTTGTGAGGGGTAGAATTCCTTGTTTACATAATTTTTCTTTCCACTTTTCTTGCCAACCTAAATGCCTTCTCCAATGAACCAAGTTCCCAAAGATGAATCTCATGTTGAATGTTATCATTTAAAGTCCCTATGGAGACGTCAATCCTCTTCTTCTGTGGAATATCATTTTCCCTTATATTCAATTTTAGAAAGTCCTCAATCTGCTTTGCCATTGAACACTTTTGTTTGAGATTTATAAATTGGCTAAAGAAGGTGTTTCTCTTTGTATCATCATAATGTGATATCATTTCCTCCATGAAAATTGACCACGTAACAAGTGGTTTACAAGAATAAAGTCCTTTATACCATAAAAATTGATTCCGTTCTAAATAATTAGATGAAGTACATACCTTTTGTAACAATGGTACACCATGTAGATCAAAATATTTCTCCATCTGTAGTATCCAATTTACCAGATCCTTGCCATCAAAATTTCTCATCTTGCTTTTTCTTGATTTTAGGAGCTTCATATTGAAACAACTGTAACTCTGTAATTTTAGATCTTTAAGTTTTGAAATCTGGTCCTATGGTAGACCTTTGAGTCCTCTTTCTAACCCTACAAGTTTTATCAATATTGGATTCTCCAAGGAAGATTTATGCCAAATCTCTCACGGTGACCTGATTATAGACTAGTTTAGTAGAGAAAACTTGTGTGATGTTCCACCTATCATTGTTTCCACCTTAGTACCTAAAACTGATACACATAAAACTACAAGTCGTCCTCTTTCTGAAACTTCTTACGAAATTGCAATCTGATGCTCAAAACAAAAGTTATGATGATTTTCCCTAGGTCACCTGTTTGGAATGTAATTTGGGAGTCTGCAACAACCTAACTTCCTCAGATCATATCTCTAGAAATATAGCGAGACAAGATCTAAAATTTGGACCTGAAGTTCAGAACGATTTCGACTCAAATGAGTTTTTTCGTAGCTTCTTAAACATCG
Source organism: Pinus taeda (assembly GCA_000404065.3). NCBI lineage: Eukaryota > Viridiplantae > Streptophyta > Pinopsida > Pinales > Pinaceae > Pinus > Pinus taeda. The sequence continues at coordinate 56,929 of APFE030161944.1, read as the reverse complement.
CCTAAAAAAGTTATAGTGAAAATTCCACGATGACCTGTTTGGAGCAGCGAAATCCTAGAATCCAAAGCTCTGATACCAAATGATATGAAACCAGCTCACAAAAAAGATAGAAAAGATAGATAAACACCTTCAAAATAAGCCTCTTCAAGGGGGCAACCTCCTTTACATTACACAAATGTACAATTCTTATATGATACAAATGACAAGACCTCCTTTCTATATATAAGAGTCTAAGGGGTCATAATATAATCAGAGCTGACCTAACAATAATAATGTAAGGGAACAATAATAAAAATAGTGGGCTTCTATGGGGCACAATAATAAAAATATGGAGACTACATGAGCACAACAATATAATAAGGGGTTTGTAATGTTACACCAGTAGTATAGGGACCTAACACATAATGCGATGTTGCACCATTCTTGACCATGGTTGATTTTCATATTGAGATAGTTTCTATCACAATGTGACATTGGACCATGGTTGACCATGATTGACCATGGTTGACCATGATTGACAATGGTTGACAATGGTTGATAATGGTTTAGCATGGTTGATTTTCATATTGATACGATATTTGTCACATTGTGGCATTGGACCATGGTTTACCATGGTTGACCATGATTTACCATGGTTGACCATGATTATAAAACCAAGGGATTTATATTAAACCTTAGGATTAATATTAAAACCCTATGAATAATATTATAACCTAGGACTATGAACCCCTAGATTAATAAACCTAAGGGATTATTATTATTATCAACCCAAAAAATCATGATTCCAAGGAATTAATACTAAAACCCCAAGGGAGTATGAATCCAATGGAATAATATTAAACCCAAGGAATCAATATTATAAACCCTAAAATAAACATGGTTGACCATGGTTGATTTTCATATTAAAACAATCATTAGCACAATGCGATGTTGAAGCATGGTTGACCATGGTTGCGCATAATTGATTTTATAAAACATGGTTAACCATGGTTGACCATGATTGATATGTTAAACCCAATAGAAAAATATGCCCAAGGAATTAATACTAAAAACCTAAGAGATTATAAACCCAAGGGAATAATTTTAAACCCAAGGTAATAATATAAACCCAAGGTATATAAACCCTAAAATAAACATGGTTAACCATGGTTTATTTTCATATTGAGCAAATGTTTCTCACAATGTGATGTTGGACCATGGTTGAACATGATTGACCATAGTTAGCCATCATTTATATTATAAACCCAAGGGAATAAACCAAATGAAATAATATAAAACCAAGGTATATAAACCCTAAAATAAACATGGTTGACCATAGTTGAACATGGTTGATTTTCATATTGTGACAATCTTTGGCACAATGCGACATTGGACCATGGTTGACCATGATTTATTTTCGTATCAAAATAATCATTGTCACAATTAGACGTTGGACCATGCTTGATCATGATTGATTTACATATTGAGACAATATTTTTCACATTGTGACATTGGACCATGGTTGACCATGGTTGTCACAATGTGAGGTTGGACCATGGTTGACCATGATTGATTTTCATTTTGATATAGTCTTTCTCACAATGCAATGTTGGACCATGTTTAACCATGATTGATTTTCATATTGAGACAATCTTTGTCACAATGTGGTGCTGGACCATGGTTGACAATAATTGACCATTGATTACCATGTTTGACCAATGTTAACCATGGTTCATGATGGTTGACAATGGTTGAGCATGATTGATTTTTGTATTGAAACAATCTTTGTCACAATGTTACGTTAGACTATGGTTGACCATGATTATAAAACCAAGGGATTTATGTTAAACTCTAAGACTAATATTATAAAGCATGTGAATAATATTATACCATAAGAATATGAACCCTTAGATTAATAAACCCAAGGGCTTTACATTATAAACCCAAGGGAATAATAAACCCAATGGATTAATAGTAAAATGCTAAGCGAATATAAATACAAGAGAATAAAATTGAACCCAATGGATTAATATTATAAACCCAAGGTATATAAACCCTAAGTTAAATATTATAAACCCTAAAATAAACATGATTGGCCATGGTTGAACATGGTTGATTTTCTCATTGAGACAATATTTGTCACAATGCGACGTTGGACAATAGTTGACCATGATTCATATTATAAACCTAATGGAATAATAAATGCAAGGGATTAATACTAAAAATCGAAGGGAATAATATAAACCTAAATACAATTGACCATGGTTGATTTTCATATTGAGACAATATTTATCACAATGTGACGTTGGACCATGCTTGACCATGCTTGACATGATTTATTTTCATATCAGGATAATCATTGTCGTGATCAAAGATTAAACTGTGGTTGACCATGCTTGATTTTCATATTGAGACAATCTTTGTCACAATGTGACGTTGGACCATGGTTGACCATGGTTGTCACAATGTGACATTGGATCATGGTTGACCATGGTTGTCACAATGTGACATTGGATCATGGTTGACCAGGATTGACTGTGGTTGATCATGATTGATTTTCATATTGAGACAATCTTTCTCACCATGTGAAGTTGGACCATGGTTGACCATGATTTATTTTCATATTGAGACAATCTTTGTCATAATTTGGCGTTGGACCATGCTTGACCATAACTGACCATAGTTTATTATTTTCTACCAATGTTGACCATGATTGACCATGGTTGATGATGGCTGACAATGATTTAGGATAGGTTATTTCAAATTGAGACAATCTTTGTCACAATGTGACATTAGACTATAATTAACCATGATTATAAACCCAAACAAATTATATTAAATCACAAAATTAATATTATAACCCTATAAATAATATTATACCTTAAAAATATGAACCTTTAAATTTTAAACTTTTATTAATATAATTTATATATCTTAAAAAATCAAATATTAATTTAATAATTATCTAAATTTTTTATAAACTAACATAATAATATTATTTAGAAATTTATTACTTCACAATTCTCAACTATAACTAAAATTAAGATTTTCACCGTATTAATACTAGCCATGTGATCTACGAAAGCTCATTATTTACTTCAAGGATATGTCAAAGTTGTTTAATGCTCTTCATTAGATTTATACATAAATCAAGCCCATAAAAATATATGATATTTACAATTTGGTAAGTTATTTGATCAATGAAACTCATTCTTTACTTAAAAGACAAATTAAAGTTAGTTTAATGTTTTTAATTAGATTTATACTTAAATCATCACAAAAAAAAATTTCGCTCTTTTTAAATCAACAAAAAAATTAAATAAATATTCATATCAATGAAACTCATTCTTTACTTCAAAGAAATTTTAAAAATATTCATATCAATGAAACTCATTCTTTACTTCAAAGAAATTTTAAAGTTGTTTAATGTTTTTAATTAGATTTATACTTAAATTATGAATTTTTTTTCTCTGTTTTTAAATCAATAAAAAAAATTAAACAAATATTCATATAATTTATTTTACAAAATCATTATTGTTAGAAGCACTTCTTACCATACATAATAACATCATAATATCTTCTTTAAAGTAAATTGCACATAATGCTAGCCCTACTTTTTTTAAATTTAACTTTTCTAAATATTTTTTAAAAATATAATTTTAAAAAATATAATTTAGGTTTTAGTAAATATTCAAATTTCTTCTTTAAATAGCCATACTTTTTTTAAATTTAACTTTCTAAATATTTTTTTTTAAACTATAATTTTAAAATATATAATTTAGGTTTTTTTTAATTTAACTTTTCTAAATATTTTTTAAAATATAAATTTTAAAATATATAATTTAGGTTTTAGTAAATATCAAAATATCTTCTTTAAATTAGCCATACTTTTTTTTTAAATTTTAACTTTTCTAAATATTGTTTTTAAACTATAATTTAAAAATATTAATTTAGGTTTTTTTTTATAAATTTAACTTTTCTAAATATTTTTTAAAATATAATTTAAAATATATAATTTAGGTTTTTAGTAAAATACAAAATGTAAAATTTATTATATATATTCAAAACTACATTTTAAATAATAAAAAATTCAAAACATTTTTTAAATAAAAAAAATCCAAATCCCTATCCCACGTAAAATTGTATAACAAATGAATACCCTTTCTTCTAATTCCTTGGCCAATTCTAAAACATTCTCTATAATGTGGCAAAATATGATACGATTGTAGAGGGTCCTTCCTTTGACTTTGAACAACTCGAAACAATTTCTTTGTAATGCTCGAAGTATCCATAAAAAATTTATTGCATCCACTAAATGCATGAACTTGTTCCTGGGTCATCCTGTTCTAGAACGGCCAAACAGCGAAGCTTTTACGAAGACGTTGTGGATGGGGACATGGATGGACTCCGCCTCCTTCTTGCGCATCCATCCACGTTACACCATTTCAATATTCCACTAAAAAATAGTGGAGAGGCAAACAAACGCACACCATTCCAATCAATGAGCGGAGAAACTGCTCTATGGAGACGCGTTTCTGTGGGTATCTGATTTGACAGGCGAACCCAACAAACGAAATGCTGATCATGAAATGAAGATGGCGTGTTTGGAAGAGGAGGAAATTCCAGGAAATTTGATCTCGTGGCCAAATCGGTGATACAAGTTTTCTAGGGTTTGACAACGTTTCTGTTCTTGCACACAGTTTTGCGTACGTACATCAATAGGGAACGTCAGTCAATCTCTTTTAGTCATTTCTGAGTTGGTCCCTCTGGTTCCAATTTTACTGCTGGGCTTCAACATTGTGGAGAGAGGAATAAGACAACTTAATTTGAGAAGAAGAACAACTCACACTGAACACTGCAGGAAGAGTATGGTTCATGGTTTATAAATAACGAAGAAATTACTTTATTTATTTATTTTAGTTTATTTAATTTAATTTATTATTATTATTATTTTTTTTCTCATTAATCATGTTATAAATGGTTGGTATATGTTTCAAATTATTTAAATGGTTTATTTTGGACTTTGTTAAAATAATGAGAATGTTTAAATTACATATCTGTTATTTAAACATATTGATTGACTTTTTCATCTTTCCCTTAACTATGTTTCACATGAAATGGTTTTAAAAGTGGATCAACAGTTTATGATATGATTAATTCAAAAACATTAAAAAAATCAATGTAGATCACAAAAGTTTAAAATCAGGCATTATTATTATTTATTTTATTTTATTTTATTATATTATTATTATTATATTTTTAATTTGAAACATTCATTTATTTTTAGTTTTTAGAATTAATTGTTTTGATTATTTAATTTGAACCAAATATTTATTTATTTAATATATTGATTTTATTAATTGTTTTTATTTATTTGATTATTTAGATTTGAGCTAATATTATTTTTATTTTTTATTTTTACATATTAATTTCATTAAAATTTTCTTTTTTATTAATATTTCCTTGATTCAATATTAACAATTATATTCTAACAATTATTTCTTTATAATAAAATATTATTTATTTAGTCAAATCTAGCCATTATAACGATGCAATGAGTGTTAAGTGGACGATTCAAAAATCATGAGAAATTAGTCAGTTACAACTACCTCTCATAGAAATGGTCATAGAGGAATGACTTAACGTAGTTGAATCTCAAAACTGATATCTAATTTTCTATTTATATTTGACTTGATACCAAAATCTAGTTCTTCATCTTGTCATGACGATGAACCACAATGAATGTTTCAAAATGCATCGACAAAACTCTAATGATGTGATTTTTACGGAAAGTTTTTTTACTTTTGATGATATGGACAAGAGAAGCCTAAATTGAATTAATATCAATAATGTTATATTGATATTATTGATATTGAAATATTATGGATAATATAATATTGTAATATATTATAATGTAATATAAAACCCACTGATTAATATTTTAAACCCAAGGTATATAAACCCAAAGATAATCATGATAATAATAAATTAAGAAAATTCTTTCGATATAAATCATAGAAGCATGAATTGAGAAATGATAATAATAATCAAGATATTGCTATAATAATTATTATAATAATATTAAACCAAAGGAATAATATTAAATCAAACATATTAATATTATAAACCCAAGGTGTGTAAACTCTAACATGAACACTATAAACCCTTCAATAAACATTGTTGACCATGACAAACCTTGCTTGATTGTGACTGATTTTCATATGGAGAAAATGTTTGTCGCAATGGGGTGTTGGACCATGGTTGATTTTCATATTGAGACAATCATTATCATAATCCTACATTGGTCCATGGTTAACCATGACTAGCCTTGGTTGACCATGATGAATTATATAAAACATGCTTGATCATAATTACCAATGGCTAACCATGGTTTTCCATGCTTGACCTTGGTTCACTGTGATTGATGATGGTTGACCATGATTGATATTATTAACTCAAGGGAATAATAAACCCAACGAATTAATACTTAAAACCCAAGGGAAAAATATTAAACACAAGGGATTATAAACCAAAGGAAAAAATATTAAACCCAGGGTAATAATATTAAACCCAAAAGGAATAATATAACCAAAAGTTTATAAACCCAAAGGAATAATATGAAACCCAAGCTAAAATACTAAACCCAAAAGGAATAATATAAATCCAAAGCATATAATGATCCGAATGGAAAATGGCCCCTTGTATTGGTTATCTATGGTATTGACCCATGGTATTGTAAATGGCATCCGCCTGTGGTATTGTGACATCCACCCATGGTATTCATTCACCCATGGAATTGGCCCATGGTATTATGACATCTACCCATGGTATTCATTCACCCATGGAATTGACCCATGGTATTGTAACTAAAAACTACTATAAATAACAAGTCACATTTTGTAAAAGGACAGATTGTCTGCCACAATGTAGCATTTACAGTTCAGAGGCATGTAGCTGCCACATTTCTTCTCAGAGATAAGCTACCATTGCCCTAGCTGGTTTATTTCCACTTGGGTTTTAATAAAAAGTTTCTTTGTAGTTTTGTTTATTGGGAATTCTCATATTTTTCTTCTGGTAATTTCAAATTTTCAGATCTTGGGGTCTTTCCCCCAAGATCCATTGCAAGA
>APFE030161944.1:0-47525 GCA_000404065.3 Pinus taeda | reverse complement strand
CTTCAAATCCTCGATAATTTCTTTGTCATTTCCAACCAGCAACATATCATCCACATACAAGACCAAATAAATAACACAGTCACCAATTAATTTAAAATACACACAGTGATCTACTTTTCTTCTAGTGAAGCCAAGTCCCCGTATAAATGTATCGAATTTCTGATACCACATCCTTGGTGACTATTTTAACCCATACAGAGACTTCTTTAACTTGCATACTAGTTCTTTCTTACCCTTCACCACAAAGACTTCAGGTTGCTTCATGCAGATTTCCTCTTCCAAATCCCCGTGAAGAAATGTTGTCTTCACATCCATCTGTTCTACCTCAAAATCAAAAGCAACAGCAACAGGTAAAAGTAATCTAATAGAAGTTACCTTGGAAACAGGAGAAAAAATATCACCAAAATCAATTCCCGCCACCTGGGAATAACCTTTTGCTACCAACCGAGCTTTGTATTTCTCCACCTTCCCTTCTGCATTTGTCTTCTTCTTGAACACCCATTTGCTGCCAATGGGTTTCCTTCCAGCGGCAACTCCACCAGATCCTAAGCCTCATTTTTGTGCAAAGATGCCATTTCATCAACCATGGCCTCTTTCCAGAGTTTTTCCATCCTCTGAATCCACTGCTTCCTTCACAGTTCTGGGATCATCATCAGTAACAGACAAAGCAAAGTTTGAACAGAAAGCAGATGGACTATACCTTTCTGGCTGCCTTCTTTCTCGAGCTGATCTTCTCACAGGCGGAGTTTGTGGCTCTTCATCTTCTGATTCCTCCTCTGCTACAGAGTCTGATTCTTCCTCCTTTAGTTCAAACTCTATCTTCACAGGTTCCTTTGGTTGGACTTCATGTTAATAACATCTTTCACCTCTCTGAACACCACTTCTTACACAACCTTCCTGTGACTGGGTTCCAAAGCTTATAACCCTTTAAACCATCCTTATACCCAATAAAGATGCACTTTTCAGATTTACTATCCAACTTGGTTCGTTTCTCCTTTGGAACATGTACATACGCATCACATCCAAATACCCTTAGATGTGAAAAACAGGGTTTCTTACCAATCCATACCTCTTCTGGAGTCTTATACTCCAACGCTAATGAAGGTGGTCTATTGACCAGGTAACATGATGTCTCCACCGCCTCTGCCTAGGGTTCCTGTCCTAACCCAGCACCACTGAGCATGCTTCCCCCTTTCCATCAATGTCTTGTTCATTCTTTCTACAACTCCATTTTGCTAAGGTGTATATGGAGTAGTCTTCTGCCGTGCTACACCACAATTCTTACAGAATTCTTCAAATTTCTTATTGCAAGATTCTCCACCGTTATCTGTCCTCAACACCTTTATCTTCTTCTCTGTCTGGTTTTCCACTTGAGCCTTAAATTCTTTAAACCTATCAAAGACTTCAGATTTATTCTTAAGGAAATATATCCATGTATTCGTTGATAAGTCATGTATAAATGATACATAGTATACAGACTTACCCAATGATGGAACCTTCACAGGTCCAAACACATCACTCTGCACAAGCTCTAATATTTGTTTTGCCTTCTTACCACCAGAGGGGAAACTCACCCTATTTTGCTTCCCATATACACAATTTTCACAGAAATCAAAATTGAGAGAGCTATTACTCATACCTTCTACCATACCTTTACCATGAAGTATTCGAAGGCTCTTCTCTCCAATATGTCCAAGCCTTTGATGCCACAACATGGTCTTCTCTCCAGAGACCACTAGATTTTCTTCTCCACTTTCAAGAACCATAGAACTGTTGCACCCATCAACAACAATGCTACCTTGGAGCTTGTACAGAGTTCCAGTTTGAATTCCTCGCATCAATACCAGTGCTCCTTGAACCATCTTGTAGGCATCCTTTTCTAGCACTGTTTTTACACCTACATCATCCAACTTGCATACAGAAATCAGATTTCTGGCCAATGCAGGAATATGTAGAACACCCGAAAGTGTTCTAACCCTTCCACCTTGCAACTTCAACTTTACTTTTCTCCAACCAACAATTCTAGCCTTCCTATCATCCCCTAAGAAGACATCACCAACATCGTATTTCTCATAATCGTAGAACCACTCTCTATGGGGAGTGAAGTGAAAGGATGCACCTGAGTCAATCAACCATGCCTCATGATCTACATGTGTACTTTAAGACGCCAAGTACACATCCCCACCTTCATTTGAGGTGGTTTTCGCCTCTGCAGAAGGAGCATCATCAAATCCCTTTCCTTTATCAAGAGCTTTAGATTTCCAGTCCCTTTTGTAGTACCCTTCCTTTCCGCATTTCCAACACAACACCTTTATAGGTTTTCCTGGAGATTTAGATCTCCCACTCGATGACTTATTTTTGTTTCTGTTCTGGGACCGTCCTTGTATAGACAAGGCATCACCATTCTGGCTCTCCATAATTTTCCATCTCATCTCCTCCGTCAGCAAGGATGAGACTATTTCATCAAACTGCAAGGTAGTTGCATTGCTACCTATTGCAATAACCATAATATCCCATGAATTGGTAGAGAACACAACAAACTAATGCACTTTTCTTCATCTAAAATTTTGATATCAACAAACGATAATTGACTTACCACAGTATTGAATGCATTCAGATGCTCTGTCACCGAGTCTCCATCTTTCATCCTTAGGTTATATAGCTTTTTCCATAAGAATAGTTTATTCACCAGAGACTTAGATTGGTACAAAGTCCCTAACTTGTCCCACAAAGCCTTTGTCGTAGCTTCCCCTCATACATTCAACAATACTGAATCTGAGACACACAATCGTATTGTGCTGTTTGCCTTCTGATCCAACTTCTTCCATTCTTCATTGGTCACTCCCGTTGGTTTAGTATTTGGATCTACCGTGATCCACTGATCTTTATCCACCAACAGATCCTCCATCTTGAGTTTCCACAACTCAAAACTCTGACCATTAAATTTCTCGATCTCTATCTTTCCACTGCTCACCATCTTCTTTTACCACTAGAATCAATCTCGGAGATCACCCACTGAACTGGGTCTACCACAGGCCCGAGTGAAACCCCTCAACAACAAAGGTGTTTCCTTAAAGCCAAAACAACTCTGACACCAAATGTAGGTCTTATTTCTGTACATAAATTACCTGCATACGAATTCTAAAAACACAGAAATAAACAACGCGAGAGCGTAACACATAAAACACATATACACAGAGATTTTCCCTTGGATCCCAAACTGGGACTACCATCTTGATTTTTCATTATATTCCTTTCAATGTTACAATACATATTTATACATGTCGAAGCATCGAATACCATGGACTGAAAACCATCGTGTCCAAAACCATAGGTAGGTCCGCCCAAACTAACATAGGGTCCAAAAAAAATATTTCTTGGGGCACTACCCCAGACCCCGTAGAGGGGGGCTACCTGCCCCCCTCAAATCCCCCTTGTGATCCCCTCGTTGTGCAATTGGCGCAATGAAGGGGGTGCTCCACCCCCTCTCTAATCCTTCTGTTCACTATGGAGGTTAGTTGTGGAAGAATATAACACAACTCAACATTCTCCACTGCATTAGTAAAAAAATATAAGAAGATTAGAATGCTTTGCTCAAGCCCAAGCAACCTCTGCACTATCTCTATCTATCTCACTGCTTCCCAGGAAATCTTTGGATGAATCCATTATGTTATGCTCAAACTTGAGCTTAACCTACACAAATATTTTCTATCCCCTAGTTGACTGACTACCTTTGGCCAATACTTAGCCAAATTCCTAGCCTTCCAAGGTCCTACTTGCTTGCCCTCACAAGCTCCACGCACAAACTTATACTTCCTATTACTTGGTATCACCAACTCGTGCTTACCAAAACAATGATTAAACGTGTGCCTTCATTCCTCCTTTTAAAGGAAATTCAAATGGTTAAAATTAACAAGTTTTCTAATTAAGGAATGATTTATTTTAGGCCTTCTTCTTACTGCATGCACCATCTGTTTAATTTAGATGATTTTACAATTGATAATACATTGTCCTTGAACTCTAATCTCAACTAGGTATTTCTCTAATCTGACATGCATGTGTTAATTATGAGTGAATATTTAGTTTATTAGCTAAGAAGTGTTGGTCACACCCCACTACTACAAGTAACACCCCACTACTGGATCTCCCACTAATTCCTCCATCAGTTGTGTTAGTTCCTACTAGTCACGTCAGTCACCAGTGATCAAATATGCTCATACAAGGTTTGTTAGGGTCTCGAGGTCAAATTTTATAATTTCATTAGGTTTCAAAATAAAATTTGGTCACTGGATGTTGTGTCTAGGTCACTGCTACTCCCTTCACTTACTTATGGTCTTCATCACTCATCATGGTCATTGTCTTCTTCGAGGTATCATATCTTCATTTAAGTGTCTTGGGTCATGAAACAGTTAAAATCCTCATTTTAGGTCATGGTCTAGGGTTTCACTCCATGCATCATCATGATACCATATGTCAAAACAAAAGCATGTCCATCATGTGAGTCCATGGATAAAGGGAGTTAGCAGCTTAGTGAAAGAAAAATAAAGGTAAAGGTAATGTTTGATTTCAAATAAGACAATGTTGTAGTACACTACCTTGTCTCATTATTTCTCAAAAGGACATATGATGTCATGCCACTACCAAAGAAAAAATCAACTTTCAAGCTACAAAGGACCATTCAAAGTATAAAAAGGGTTTCATTACAACGTTCATAGGTTTAAGCATCTCCTTGGAAAGTAGGTAAACATTTGGCACCTCCTACGCATCCTTCATTTTGAAGAACTCACTAAAAATCCCTCTCCCGGGGTTCTGCTATGCTTTTGGTATCCAAATGCTTTTTCTTCATTGCAGTGAGAAAAATCCTTGTTATTATGGTCCATAACCTCCAAAAATACCTTATATACCCCTCCCAAACATTTCCCATACCCATTCCCTTCATTTCCTCTCAATTTCCCTAAAACCTAGCTCAATGTTGAGTTTTTGTAAATTTCTAGGCTAGGACTGCGTTTTGGAAATTTTCACATCTTTCCCTCACTCTTTTCAAGAAATTCCATCTCCTTACACCCCCTAACATATATCCCTACCACCCAAAATTTCCCCAAGAATTTAGACAACCCTTAACCCCTTCATTCTCCTCCATCTACAAGACTGTCCCAAATCCCCTAATTTTCCCTACAACTAAAACCCTACTTTCTCTCCCATAGAGCTAGGTTTTGCCATGGAGTATGAATATATGGAAAAAAGAGGCACAAAGGAGGTAATATCTGTCTATAGGAGCCAACTTCAACACAAGAGATAATGTCTTCACCATTTCTCAAGAAATCATTTCAAGAGACAAATAATTTGCTGCACATAGGGCTAGTTTTGCTTCAAAGTATGTTTTTGACCAAATGAAGATGAATTTTGCAAAAGTGAAAGAGGTTTTTGTTAATAATTGACCAAGGAACACAAAACGCCTTTAGTTTAGACACAGGTGTTATGATTTGGGAAAATTCTCAAAATATAATTGCTACAAGAGAGTTGCTCCACTTCTGGGAGTAGTCTTGGTAAAATGCATTGTTCTCTGTAATGGAGTGTCCAAATGACTTTATTGATGAGTCAAATGATAACTAGAAATCCACATATTTCCAATGATCTGTCAAGAGCTGAATTGAGAGTAGGGTAAGGCCCTCAAAAGTCCTCTCAAATCTAAGCACTACACATATCCTTGATGGCGATGCGCTTTTCCAATTGTAAGTAACCAAATTAAAACTTAGATTATGAACAAATGAGAAACTATTTTTGAAACCTGGAGGAGGTTTGTATTCCTAACATACCAAAGAACAAAACCTCTCTCAGTTATTAAAAACTCCATATGGTTAGAGATATATCTCTTCATCTTTGAGCCCTATTTTTGTAGAAAACTTAGAATGTTTTGGTAACTTTTAGCCTGTTTTGAAACTCAAAAACAACTATATGTGCAACGCCTAGGTGCTGCGATTTTTCCTCGGATAATTTTGCCAAAAAATCAACACCGTTGGATAGATATTGGAATATTCATCACAACTAACCAATTTTGCAAACTTGTCAATAGACAGATTGAGAGAAGATGTAAAAAAAAGGGGTCAAAAAGTCACTTTCTACCACTGTTTTGAAGTAGGTGTTGAGCATATCAGAGTAGTCCTGAGAAAATAATTTTTTCTCACTGTTGGAATATACAAATCAATTTCTTGAAGATTCAAATGAAACACAGATATCCATATCTTTCCAATGAGCTATCATGCTCTAAATTTGGAGCATGGGAAGTCCTCCAAAATCCTCCTGCAAGCGAGGTGCTACACATATGTCTGATGGCAGTGCACATATCTTTGTGACATCTTTTCCTCAACATTTATTCAACATATTTTGACTTGATGATGTAATTATGGATAAATTAGTTTAATAAGTTGTTTTTATGTTAACTTAGGCCTCGTTAATGAGGAAAAACTCAAATCAAAGTCTAAAAGATGAGTTTGTATTCAACCTTCTCACTCTCACTTGTTGGTTGATATATTCTTGGAAATTGTTCCACCACTCATGGATTCAACCCATGAGGGGGGAAACTGTTTATTTTGGTCTATATGTATCATTTTCTTAGCCAGAGAGTTGGGGTTCGGCATCTTGGGAGAGAACTCTTGTAGCTTGTGCTTGAGCATTTTCAGGAAATCAAAGGAACAATTGCAACTATTATCTAGGAATTTATGTGCAGTGAGTTTGTGATCTTATATTTTCTTTGTTATAGTTTCATATGAAAGATATTCATCTTCTCTTTCCATTCATCAGTTCTTTAATGGTTTTTACTTAAGTTTATAAACATAATTCTTTTCATAAAGCTCTGTTTTGATGGGAATATCATTATGTGTTATTTTCTTTCTTTCTTAATGAATTCATGATGTACATGCTCATTAAGACCTCTTGTTTCTTCTGAAAACTACACTACAATGAAAAACCCTAAGCCATCACAAAACTATTGCTACCTTGCTCTTTTATATCTTTGTTGTTGTTACCATTTTGATCCTTTGACCTAGTTACCTAGTTTTCATCCCTTATCTAGCATCAAAACCTTAAGATTTCAAAATGTACCTGAGCTTAGAATATCTAGCCTAAAATAATTTTCTATTCCAATCAATTCTTTGGCTGTGATCTCACAGAGAGGGCCCCCTCTTTGGTTTGGTAGGGATAGATACCAAACTGAAAGCTTGGTTTGTGGTTACCTCTGTCGATTTCTCTCAGCCTGGGACATTATGGAGGATAAAATTTTGGTGCTTTTGTCGGGGAATGAAATATAATATCTTCCTTGTGAAAGAACGACAAGGATAAAATCTGATTGCTGATGGTGAACAGTGATCAGACACAAGAAAGTCTATGCATATTTCACCTGGCGACTCTAGTGTCGAAGAATCCAAAGGTTTAGAATTCTCATGGCGACTCCACTTTTCAAAAACCCGTACTTTGAAGAATTTCTTGGTGACTTAACGATTTTCAAAATGGATTCAACTGCTCGAATGTATGCTCCTATGAATCGTGCTCACATTCCTAGTTTTCCAAATCATATTCCTTGCATAGATTGGTAAACTAATTTGCCCAAATTCATAGATGGAAATGAGGATGAGGCTATTCTACATTTAATAAAATTTCATTGGCATATACATAAGCTTGGGATTAGGTTTCACGAGGATTGTTTGATGAAAATGTTTATGGCTACCCTAGAAGGAAAAATGATCATGGTATGAAGGATTGAAGCTAGGTAGCTTATTCTCTCTTAAAGAATTCCACACAACATTCTTTGAGTTTTGTGGAAAATCTCATCATTCATTCTTATTGTTCAAAGATTGTTGTGAATCCTATGAAAATTTCATTCAATACCTTGAAAAGACTTTTGGTGATGAAGAATGTCTAGATTATGAGATCATAGAGGTCCTTTATGAATATTCTTCCCAACAGAAAATAACATAGATTAGCTACTTTGAACAAAGGACCATTCAAACACAAATAAACTCCTTCTTTTCTTGAAGATGAAATAGATCTACATCCTAACAGTCAAAAAGAAATTGGTCCAAGTCAGAATTCTGAAATTGCGTGTACAGAAAACTTAAGCAGTGAACAATCTTATGACATTGATCATCTACTTTTGCAAGGAAATAGCGAACAAGAAGTTGTTTTCCTTGATTCTTGTGAAATTCAAATTGATATTCTTCCTATTGAAGCACATGAGGAATAAAATATAATTGAAGTGGGGTCTACATTTAAAGTTTTCCATGAGCATCCAAATTCCTATCTTTTGGATGGGAAGTTTGATGATAGTCATTCACTTGTTTTTTCAGATTGTTCTTTCTCTGAGTTTTTATTTCAATATGATTCAGGTTTGTGAAGACCAAGATGAAGTTTCTGATGAAATGTATGAATAAGGATCTTTAGACATTCACCACTCATATGTCTCTCTAATTCATCCATTTTCTGAAGAACTATTTCAAGGGCAGATTCGTGCAAATCATAATTTTGAATTGGCATGTGTGAATGTTTTAGAAAATGTAATTATGACAGAGAATAATCATCAAACATTACAAGCACATTATGAAGAGGAGAGCAACGATAAAGTAGAGGTGGTTTTAGAGCCTCTTTCACATGACGATCTTCCTCAGATTCATAAAATGAAGAGTTTGCTTGTATTTCTTCTGACTTTCAAGATATGGTAATGTTTCAGATTATTATGGACCCTATTGCCCATTTGTTGTAGTTATCTGGGAAGATGAATTTTCTTGTATTTATGGATCATAAGCGCATGTTGAGTGGACACTTGGAGTGGAGAATCTTTTATTTTTTTCTCAAGGAAAGTATGAGGATGATTCAAATAAGTATCCATTTGCTGGATTGGTTACACTGGAAGGATCATTTCACATGATTTTATATATATCTTCAGCAGGTGGGTGGTTATCATCACGATTTCAAGCCGTAAAATCTCGATGGTTTGCTGCCATAAGCAAGTTCAGTGAGTATTTTTTTTATAGTCAAGTCAGTTTTGTTTGTTATTCAGTTTTTAGTTTTGAGTTTGGTCTTTTTATTTTTGACTCGATGCCCAATGAATAAGGCTACCTAGTCTATGATGTTCTTGACACCTCCAAGGAGATGCCATCCCCAGTCGGAGCCAATGTTAGTGCCTGCCACTCATATCAGTCACCAGTGATTAAATATGCTCTTACAAGGTTTGTTAGGGTCTTGAGGTCAAATTTTATCATTTCATTAGGTTTCAAAATAAAATTTGGTCACTGGATGTTGTGTCAAGGTCACTACTACTCCCTTAACTTACTCATGGTCTTCATCACTCATTATGGTCATTGTCTTCTTCGAGGTATCATATCTTCATTTAAGTGTCTTGGGTCATGAAATGGTTAAAATCCTCATTTTAGGTCATGGTCTAGGGTTTCACTCCATGTGTCATCATGATACCATATGTCAAAACAAAAAACATGTCCATCGTGTGAGTCAGTGGATAAAGGGAGTTAGCAACTTAGGGAAAGAAAAATAAAGGTAAAGGTAATGTTTTAATTCAAATAAGACAATGTTGCAGTACACTACCTCGTCTCATCATTTCTGAAAAGGACATATGATGTCATGCCACTACCAAAGAAAAAATCAACTTTCAAGCTACAAAGGACAATTCAAAGCATAAGAAGGGTTTCATTTCAGAATTCATAGGTTTGAGCATCTCCTTGGCAAGTAAGTAAACATTTGACACCTCTTATGCATCCTTCATTTTGAAGAACTTAGTGAAAATCCCTCTCCTAGGGTTCTGCTGTGCTTTTGGTCTCCAAATGATTTTGCTTCATTGCAATGAGAAAAATCCTAGTTTTTGTGTTCGATAACCCCAACACATACCTTATATACCCATCTCAACCATTTCCCATACCCATTCCCTTCATTTCCCCTCATTTTCCTTAAAACCTGGTTCAATTCTCTGTGTTTGCAAATTTCTAGACCAGGAATGTGTTTGGGACTTTTTCACATGTTCCCTCACTATTTTAAGAAATTACGCCTCCCTATACTCCCTAAAATCTATCCCTACCACCATAAATTTCCCCAAGAATTTAGACAACCCTTAACCCCTTCATTCCCCTCCATCTACAAAACTGTCCCAAATCCCCTGTTTTTCCCTACAACTAAAACCCTAATTTCTCTCCCATAGAGCTAGGTTTTGCCATGGAGTCTGAATAATATGAAAAAAAGAGTCAAAAATTAGGTCATATCATTATTTATGAGCCAAATTAGAAAAAAAAAAGATGTCTTCACCATTTCTCAAGAAATCATTCCAAGAGACAAACCATTTGCTGCACATATGGATAGTTTTGCTTCAAAGTATGTTTTTGACCAAATGAAGATGAATTTACAAAAGTGAAAGAGAATTTTGTTAATAATAGGCCAAGGAACACAAAAATCCTTCAGTTTATACACATGTGTTATGATATGGGAGCAATTCCCAAAATATAATTGCTACAGGAGAGTTGCTCCACTTTTGGGAGTAGTCTTGGTAAAATCCATTGTTCTCTGTGATGGGTTGTCCAAATGACTTTATTGATGAGTCAAATGATAACTAGCCATCCACATAATTCCAATGATCTATCAAGAGCTGAATTGGTAGTAGGTTAAGGCCCTCAAAAGTCCTCTCAAAGCTAGGCGTTGTGCATATCCTTGATGGCACTGCACTTTTCCAATTTTAAGCGACCAAATTAAAACTTAGATCATGAACAAATGAGAAACTATTTTTGAAACCTGGAAGAGGTTTGTATCCAAAACATACCAGAGAACAAAAACCTCTCTTAGTTTTTCAAATATCCTTATGGTTAGAGATATATCTCTTGATCGTTGATCCCTATTTGTGCAGAAAACACAGAAGGTTTTGGTGACTTTTAACCTATTTTGAAACTCAGAAACAACTATATGCACAACGCCTAGGTGCTGCACATTTTCCTCGGGGATCATTTTGCCAAAAATAACCACAATTGGATAGATATTGTCCTATGCATCTCAACTATCCAAATTTTCAAACCGTACACAGATTGAGAGAAAATTTCAAAAGAAAGGGTCAAAAAGTCACTTTCTGCAACTAGTTTGAAGCAGGCGTTGCACATATCATAGTAGTCTTGGAAAAATCGTTTTTTCTCATTGCTGGAGTGTCCAAATCAATTTCTTGAATATTTAAATTAAAAATAGATATCCATATCTTTCCAATGAGCTATCAAGCTCTAAATATGCAGCATGGGAAGTCCTCCAAAATCCTCCTACAAGCCAGGTGCTACGCATATGCCTGATGGCATTGCACATATCTCTGTGACAAATTTTCCTCAATGTTTCTTTAACATATTTCGACTTAATGATGTCATTTCACTATTTCGATGTCTTGATGATGTAATTATGGATAAACTAGTTTAATAAGTTGTTTTTATGTTAACTTAGGTCTCATTAATGAGGAAAAACTCAAATCAATGTCTAAAATAAGAGTTTGTATTCAACCTTCTCACTCTCACTTGTTGGTTGAGATATTCTTGGAAACTAATCCACCACTCATGGATTTGACCCCTGAGGGTGGGGAAACTGTTTATTTTGGTCTATATGTATCATTTTATCAGTCAAAGAGTTGGGGTTCGACATCTAAGGAGAGAACTCTTGTAGCTTGTGCTTGAGCATTTTCAGGAAATCAAAGGAAGAGTTGCAACTATTATCTAGGAATTCATGTGTAGTGAGTTTGTGATCTTGTATTTTCTTTGTTATAGTTTCATATGAAAGATATTCATCTTCTCTTTCCATTCATTAGTTCTTTAGTGGTTTTTCCTTTAGTTTATAAGCATAATTCTTTTCATAAAGCTCCGTTTTGATGGGAATATCATTATGTGTTATTTTCTTTCTTGCTTAATGAATTCATGATTTACATGCTCATTAAGACCTCTTGTTTCTTCTGAAAACTACACTACATTGAAAAACCCTAAGCCATCACAAAACTATTGCTACCTTGCTCCTTTATATCTTTGTTGTTGTTACCATTTTGATCCTTTGAACTAGTTACCTGATTTTCATCCCTTGTCCAACATCAAAACCTTAAGATTTCAAAACCTACCTGAGCTTAGTATATCTAGCCTAAAATCCTTTTATATTCCAGTCAATGCTTTGGTCGTGAACTCATAGAGTGGGCCCTTTCTGGTTTGGTACAGATAGCTACCAAACTGAAAGCTTGGTCTGTGGTTACCTCCATTGATTCCTCTCAGCCTAGGACATTGTGGAGGTTAACATTTTGGTGCTTTTGTCGGGAAATCAAATATCATATCTTCCCTGTGAAAGAATGACAAGGATCAAATCTGATTGCTGATGGTGAACAATGATAAGACACAAGAAAGGCTGTGCATCTTTCACCTGGTGACTCTAGTGTCGAAGAATCCAAAGGTTTATAATTCTCATGGCGACTCCACTTTCAAAAACCAGTACTTTGAAGAACTTCTTGGTGAACTTTTTTCAAAATGGATTCAACTACTCGAAGGTATGCTCCTATGAATCATGCTCACATATCTAGTTTTCCAAATCGTATTCCTTGCATACATTGGCAAACTAATATGCCCAAATTCATAGATGGAAACGAGGATGAGGCTATTCTACATCTAATAAAATTTCATTGGCATATAAATAAGCTCGGGATTAGGTTTCATGAGGATTTTTTGATGAAAATGTTTATGGCTACCCTAGAAGGAAAAACGATCATGGTATGAAGGATTGAAGCCAGGTAGCTTATTCTCTCTTAAAGAATTCCACACAACATTCTTTGAGTTTTATGGAAAATCTCATCATTCATTCTTATTGTTCGAAGATTGTTGTGAATCCTATGAAAATTTCATTCAATACCTTGAAAATACTTTTGGTGATGAAGAATGTCTAGATTATGAGATCATAGAGGCCCTTTATGAATATTCTTCCCAACAGAAAATAACATAGATTAGCTGATTTGATACAAAGGACCATTCAAAACACAAATAAACTCCTTCTTTGCTTGAAGGTGAAATAGATCTACATCCTAACAGTAAAAAAGAAATTGGTCCAAGTCAGAATTCTGAAATTGCGTGTATAGAAAACTTAAGCAGTGAACCATCTTATGATAATGATCATCTACTTTTGCAAAGAAATAGTGAACAAGAAGTTATTTTCCTTGATTTTTGTGAAAGTCAAATTGATATTCTTCTTGTTGAAGCACATGAGGAATCAAATATAATTGAAGTGGGGTCTACATTTAAAGTTTTCCATGAGCATCCAAAACCCTATCTTTTGGATGAGAGGTTTGATGATAGCCATTCACTTGTTTTTTCAAATTGTTCTTTCTCTGAGTTTTTATTTCAAGATGATTCAGGTTTGTGAAGACTAAGATGAAGTTTCTGATGAAATGTATGAACAAGGATCTCTAGACATTCACCACTCATATGTCTCTCCAATTCATCCATTGTCTGAAGCACTATTTCAAGAGCAGATTCGTGCAAATCATAATTTTGAATTGGCATGTGTGAAGCTTTCAAACAATGTAATTATGATAGAGAATAATCATCAAACATTACAAGCAGATTATGAAGAGGAGAGCAGTGACAAAGAAGAGGTTGTTTTAGAGCCTCTTGCACATGATGATCTTCCTCCAGATTCAGAAAAATGAAGAGTGTGCTTGTATTTCTTCTGAATTTCAAGGTATGGTAATGTTTCAAATTATTATGGACCCTATTGCCAATTTGTTGGAGCCATCTGGGAAGATGAATTTTCTTGTATTTATGGATTTATTGATTCCTCTAAAATCACTGCAAAAACATTGAGGGATAACCACCTGGTCCAACCCTTAATACAGTTCCTTTTTCGTTTGGTGTGGTGGCTTCGACTGGATAATATGGGACCAGTGTCCCTATAAAGATGTGTTTTGATGAGTGGGTGTTTAAAATATGTGAAAGGATGATAGATAGTTTGAATGATAATACTTCTGATAATATACTAGTATATATATATATATATATATATATATATATATATATATATATATTTGACCTGGGTAACTCAATATCTATGCGATTTATGATGACTTCAGGTAATCAATCACTAATAAAGATTAATTAATCAATTACAGAAGTTAAGTATGAACAATGATTACTTCAAACAAAGTAATATAAGACAGATCACATATCATAATAACATTAATTTCCAGCATACATGTTCGGGATATCAATTCTAGATACACAACAATATTAAATCAAAATATTGTTAAATTGCCTAACATGAAACAAAATGACATAGATATAAATACCATATGTATTTAAATGTGCTACTGAAGTAACAGTCTGGTTCGTTCCTTTTTATTTCTGAAAACTCCAAAAAGATACAAAAATGCAAGTCCTTTTGAAGTTAGCCTACAAAAAAAATTTGAACCTTGATCCTTGCTCTCTACAAAAAATAAATTAAGAAGTGCAAAGTGCTCTCTTCTTCAATCCAATTTTAATACAATTTCAGGACCCTTTCTAAAATGACATGAAAGGGTATTTATAATAAAAATAAAAACAAACTGCTCTTAAAAGATGCTTGGAGTGGTTGGAACAACCTCTCTAAAAATAGGGGATTTCATGACAAAAATAGAATTGAAAATAACTTCGAAAAGATGCATTGCCTCTATCATTCCTTCTGTGGCTTTAGTTGACAAATATCAAGCATAGTTTGGACTTCCGGTGGATGACTAATCCCGGCATGCAATTGACCTGTGTACACCACATCCGAGAGTTCGGGTATCATGCGATCGACTGCATCCGCAAGACATTTGATTGTCATTTATTGGCTATGCGGTTTGACCAAATAGATCCAATGCATATCCCAATTGAGGCCTTTTAATTTTTTGAGTTTTTCTTCTTTCGTGTTTGAATCTTGCTTCCATTTTTTTCAAATATTTTTACCTTAGCAAGATTTTCAGGGGTCCACTCAAAAATTAAGTTGGCACTGTGTAAATTGTCATTTATCAATTCAATGATATTATTCCTTGCTGCCCTAGCCCTGAAGTTGCTCTTTCTTCTTTGATCAGTTGTGTCTCCCATTCTGAGAATAATATCTCTTTATGAGATTCTTTAATCACTGGTAATTTAGTATCCCTTCCATTTTCTGTATTTTGCTAAGAGATATAATCCGTAATCTTGTCATCTACTTTCTCGAACTCCAATCTGGAATTGACCGCTTGATCTACCAGTGTGTTGGTTTTGATGCAAAATGGATGAATGAGGGATATCTTTTGGTAGAGTTGTGTTAGCTGTTGAGATAAGAAATTATTTATTGCTAATGCTTCCTTTATAAACTCTCCAAATTTAGGATTTTCTTTTAACTGCTCTATTGAGAGTTGTAGCTGCATTATTTTCTCATCCTTAGCTTTAATCTCTTCATGATGCACCCGTTTTAGCTGTTCAAACTCTTGGGATAGTTGTTGTTGTCTTTCAATTGCCTGCTGATTAATCCTCTGTTTCTCGGCCTTTAGTTGATCTTCAAGTTGTTTAATCTTTTGATCTTTTTCCTTGATCAATTGATTAACTTCAGTTGCTTTATCGATCGTGACAGCTGTATATGCACCTACAAACTGAGATATTTTAGTCAAGCCTTTGGAGGGATCAACTTCTGAATCTTTCCAAATGACACTCATGTATTCATCTTGAGAGACAATTGTCGATACTTGGTCAATTTTCCTCTTCTTCCTCTACCTTTTAACTACAGTCCTGTGTTTAGGGCTATAAAACACATCCAACGGTGGGATCTCCTCAATACTCAATATAATCTCTGATGAAGGATTCTTAGGGATTATCTTGACTTCCCTCACAGCTGAATCCTTGCTGGATTCCTTTTCAACCACGGGATCATGAACTATGGGCTGTTGTCTTAAGGGATATTGGGGTGGTAATAGTTTGGGTATCACTTTGACGCTTAATCTAAAGGTCAAACTGTTTCCATTCTTTGATAAACAACGGATCAATGTGAACATCTGTATCCAATTGTTCACTGGCTTTCTCGCTTGTCTTGTGTTAGGAAACCAGCTCACAAAAGGATAGAAAAGATAGATGAACACCTTAGAAATAAGCGTCTTCGAGGGGGCAACCTCCTTTACATTACACAAATGAACAATTCTTAGATGATACAAATGAAAGACTTCCTTTCTACATATAGGAGTCTAAGGGGTCATAATGTAATCAAAGCTGACATAATAATAATAATGTAAGGGCACAATAATAACAATAATGGGCTTCTATGGGGCACAATAATAACAATATGGGGACTACATGGGCACAACAATATAGTAAGGGGGTTGTACTAATAACAATAAGGGGTTACACTAGTAGTATAGGGATCTAACATGCCCCTCTCCTTCAAAAAGTGTTTTCCTCAACGCTTGAGTAGTTCTTGATGCTCTTGTATAAAATTCTTGTCATCCCATGTGGAATCTTTAGCTGGTAAGTTCTTCCACTTGATGAGATACTTTGAAATTGATCGATTTTGTAGCTGTCGGGTTCTTGTTTCTGTGACTGCTCTAGGCTCCAATATTATTTTTCCTTCCTCGTCAAGTTCTGGAAATATTGTTTGAACTGGGATCTTCTGCAACTTTTGAATGAGTGGCGACACTTCTTCATCCTTCTTCCATTCATCCCTTGCTTCGTTTATCCAATCTGGTTGGATAATAGAAATAACAGAAAACAATGCTTCCACATCCTCATCCCTTCTTGAGAGTGCATCTGCAACAACATTTGGCTTCCTATTTTTGTAGATGATTTCAAAATCATAACCCAACATATTTGTGACCCATTTTTGTTGCTCTTAAGAGGATAATTTTTGTTCTAAAAAGTATTTAATATTATCATGATCCGTTTTTACCTTGAAGTGTATTCCCATTAGGTAAGGTTTCCATTTCTTAAGTGTGTGTTGTACTGCTAACATTTCCTTCTCATAAATAGTTTTCTTGAGGGAAATTTGTTTGTATGTATGTAACCATAAAAATACCCAATCGCCTACATCAAAACTTCTTTCATTACGATGTTGATCTCCCTGTTGTTTCATTCGATTCTGCACCAAAGTGGCGTTATCCTTTAAAATTTGGAGAACTTGTTGTTGATGCTCGATGTGATATTTCACTGCTTGAATCATTTTCTTCTTTATATGTCCTTCTATATTTAGAGTTTGAGGAGTGGTAATTTCTTCGAATGCATTACAATATATGGTCGAATTCATTTCTTGATGCTCTATGTGATGTTTCACTTCTTAAACATTTTTCTTCTTGATATGTCCTTCTATCTTGATAGTTTGAGGAGTGGTAATTCTGGCCATTGCATTACAAGATATGGTCGGCTTCATTTCTTCTTTCTTGATGTGGTCTTTCACTTCTTGAACCTTTTTCTTCTTGATATGTCCTTCTATCTTAAGAGTTTGAGGAGTAGTAATTATTTCCAATGCTTTACAAGATGTGGTCAAATTCATTCTTCTTTCTTTGGGGTTGGTTCTTGGTGTATGTACTCTTCTTTTAATGTTTCTTGATCCTTTTCTTCCTCCTCTTTACAATCAATGTAAAATAATTTCTTCTCAACACACTTATGACCTTTAATGTATTTTTTATCACAATTGTAACAAAGCCCTTTTTCTATTTTTTCTTCAAATTGTTGTGCTGTAACCCTAGTAGGTTGTGGAAGGCTAGGAAAAACAACACTTCCATCTTTATAGTTGTGAGGGGTAGACTTCCTTGTTGCCATAATTTTTTTTCCACTTTGTAATAAAGCCCATTTTCCTTTTTTCTTCCAATTGTTGTGGTGTTGCTCTAAAGAAGGTGTTTGTCTTTGTATCCTCATAATGTGCTATAATTTCCTCTGTGAAAATTGACCACGTAACAAGTGGTTTATGAGAATAAAGCCCTTTATACCATAAAATTTCATCTTGTTCTATATATGAAGATGCAATACATACCTTTTGTAACAATGGTACACCATGTAGATCAAAATATTTCTCCATCTGTAGTATCTAATTTATCGGATCCTTGCCATCAAACTTCCTCATCTCGATTTTTCTTGATTTTAGGAGCTCGATCTTGAAACGACTGTAACTCTGTAATTTCAGATCTCCAAGTTCTGAAATTTATTCTTGAGGTAGCTCTCTGAGTTCTCTTTCTAACACCACAAGTCTAATTAGAATTTGATTATTCAAGAAAGAGTTATGCCAAATCTCCCACGGTGACCTGATTATAGACTAGTTTAGTAGAGCGAGCTTGTACGATGTGCCACATCCCACTGTTTCGACCTTAGTACCTAAAACTAATAAAAAAAGAACTACCAGACGTCTTATTTCTGAAACTTCTTACGAATTTTCAATCTAATGCTCAGAACAAAAGTTATGACGATTTTCCCAAGGTGACCAGTTTGGAATGTAATTCGGGGGTCTGCAAAAACCCTGACTTCCTCATATTATATCTCCGAAAGTATAGCAAGACAGGATCTAAAATTCGGAGTCAAGATTCATAATGATTTCTTCTCAAATGGGTTTTTTTTTAGCTTCTGAAACTTCGTAGTGAAATAGTTATAGTGCAAATTCCACAATGACCTGTGTTAGATGAAATTATGGAGCTTGCAAAAACCCTAACTTCCTCAAATTATATCGCCGAACATATACTGAGACAAAATCTGAAATTCGGACCCAAGGTTCAGCGTGATTTTTTC
Organism: Pinus taeda; assembly: GCA_000404065.3. NCBI lineage: Eukaryota > Viridiplantae > Streptophyta > Pinopsida > Pinales > Pinaceae > Pinus > Pinus taeda. Next base: position 28,779 of record APFE030161944.1, on the reverse strand, counting down.
TCAAATGGGTTTTTTTTTAGCTTTTGAAACATCGTAGGAAAAAAGTTATAGCAAAAATTCCACGATGACCTGTTTAGAGCAACAAAACCCTAGAATCCAAAGCTCTGATACCAAATGTTATGGAACCAACTCACAAAAAGATAGAAAACATAGATCAATGCCTTATAATTTAGCCTCTTCTAGGGGGCAACCTCCTTTACATTACACAAATGAACAATTCTTGGATGTTACAAATGACAAGACCTCCTTTCTATATATAGGAGTCTAAGGGGGCATAATATAATCAAATCCAACATAACAATAATAATGTAAGGGCACAATAATAACAATAGTGGGCTTCTATGGGGCACAATAGTAACAATATGGGGACGAGATGGGTAAAACAATATAATAAGGGGGTTGTAATAATAACAATAAGGGGTTACACTAGTAGTATGGGGGCCTAACATGCCCCTCTCCTTCAAAAAGTGTTGTCCTCAACGCTTTCAATTTTTCTTGCCCACATGAATGCCTTGTCCAATGAATCAGGTTCCGAAAGACAAACCTCATGTTGAATTTTATCCTTTAAAGTACCTATGAAGACATCAATCCTTTGCTTCTCTGTAATATCATTTACCCTTATATTCAATTTTTGAAAGTCCTCAATGTGCTCTACAATTGAACACTTTTGTTTGAGATTTATCAATTGATGTTGGCTTCACTAGAAGTTTTCTCTATGTCCAGCTCTGTGATTTGCTCTGTGATTTTCCCTGTTAGATGGATGACCGGTGTAGTGTTCAATAAGTCCAGTGGTATTGAATGAAGCCTTTGTACCCTATACTGAATGAATTGGTCCATTTTTCTTGGTCCCAGCTTGATATTTGCGAGATGGCTCACTTGCGCAAATGTCTCTACTTATCTGAAGAAGTCATCTAATTCAGCTTTTTCATGGATGAATTGCTTAACCTTTACTTGAGTAGTAAAATTATAAGCAACTTTATTTGGGTTCTATTATCTTTTGGGAATAACAGCTAGGTTCAAACCCCTTATTTTCTCAACTTCAACTTGTGCATGTTCGCAGTCATGCAACGAATAGATACCACATCGGATTGGAAAGGTAGGCCATAACTATTTCTTGGCGTCTTTGAGATTTTTTGTAAGGCCCTTTTCAACCATCTGACAAGCTGTTTCCTTATCCAATAGTTTATCCGGGACATATAGAGGAAGTACACGTGGATCAGTGATGCTACCATAAACCCTAATGTATGTAAACAATTCTTCCCCAAACCAACTGCCAATTGAAGTTAGATTGATGCTGGCTTCCTCAGACAACTGAGGGGCTGGTTCATTAAAAATGGCCTTATGAATGGGTAAGATGAAGCCATGGAAAATTTTGTGAAAATGTTTCTTATATTGATTTTGCCACAGGTCTTTATGGTAAATATGGATAGGGGTTGGGTCTTGCACAGTCCATTTCCATCCCATGATAGTAAAATCAGAGTTAAAATAAATGGTGTCAACTATATATGTGCTCATATAAAATGGGGGAACCACTCGGGTGGTAACAAATATGTTCTTCCTATAATAAAGTATTTGGATATCCATTTTATCTGATAGAATGGTTGCCAAATCCATCACATAAAAATACAGAGTCACTTCTATTAAGGAATCCATTTCAATGGAAAACTTAGCAGAATTGGGGCTTCCAAATAATCTACACATCATTGTGGCAGCATAACAATATGGAGACACTAGGGAGTCCGTAGAATACATACCAGATGACTCATGCTTGTGTTTGTTAGGGAAATGCCTCCATTTTTTATGGGGTCAGACTCTACTTCATTTTCCTTCGCAAAAGCTTTAAGGAATGATTTGTTGTAGCACTTCTGAGGCTCTGGAAAATGATACATTTTCTTCAAATCCTCAGGCTTGAAGGACCCAAACATTCTTCCATCCAATGTGAAAAGTGTTCTGTCTGTTATATTGATACCTTCAACTACCCATTTTACCATGTCATTGTATGGCAAAATATTTTCGTGGGCCGCTATTCGGTGAAGGAAAGAATCGGCTAAATCACTAAGTGTATTCTCTAACTTTGCAAGTCCGTTAGCTGTTGCATGTCCCTCTGTTACCTTTGGGTTCTCCCTTTCCAACATATTATATATTCCTTCCCATGAACTCTTCCCATAGTCCCGGCATGTCGTATCTGAGATTAACATAGCTTTTTTTGTTACCTTTGGGTTCTCCCTTTCCAACATATTATATATTCCTTCCCATGAACTCTTCCCATAGTCCTGGCATGTTGTATCTGAAATTAACATAGCTTTTTCTGTTCCTTCGGCTACTGCAGGGGAAGCTTTCGTCTTTTGGGCCTTCTTTGTCATTTTAGCTGGCTGCATACTTCCAAATTCAAATTGCAATTATATGAAACAACAAAGAGAAATAAACTTAAACCTTTAGAGCGGCTAATGCTTGAACAAATAATGGTGATAATATTACAGTCGAAGATAAGCATGAGCATTTGGTATGAAAGTTTTCGTATTATGAATTGATATTAACATGCAAGATGAAATATTTGAAGGACCGTAGTCATTACTGTTCTTAATTCCTTACTGTATTGAATGACGTCAAACTTAAATGCTTCAATAAATAGATCACATCGCAGTTTTCCCAAGGCCTAATTAGAACGCATGCCATCAATCTTCCGATTTCGTGATGAGCAATTTCATTATATACTATTTTAATATTCTGAAAGCCATCGCATATCACAAATCAGAAGATGTAGGCACCATGTTCTAAAGGCCTTTAGAATTTATGCGATTGTGATGTATGATGACTTGGCACAAAGAGTTGGGGAAATCCTTATTTACCCACCCAAATAATGTTTTCTTTTTATTATCACTTTATTTATATTTAACATTGCATCACATTCCCCCGAGGTGAGTCTTATTTGTCTCTACTGGGATTGCGATATGCGATCAAGACATATTGCATCGCAAGTTTTTCGAGTGTAGCTTCATACAGTTTTTAGCGATATGCGAGATGCAAGACTCTTATCGCATTGCAAATTTCCAATGGCCCATTACAACTCGTTTATTGGAATTGGCGATATGCGATATGCGATAGTTTTATCGCAATCACATGTTTACCGATGAATTGTTTTAAGAAGCCTAACATGTAGGATTGTGTGGTAACTTCACATTAGATTTAATGCTTTTTGGATATTAAGTGCATGCGATGTGTGTTGCTTTTAGAGTGTTTTTTAAGCATCTTTATTTAAAAAAATGAGAAACAAAGAAATTGATTTATATGTAAAGATTTCATTGCTTTTTACAAACTAAAGGGACCCTATTTCCTATTTAGCATCTAATAATAAAAATAAGAAAAATTTGAAATGGGGGGTTGTTGTATAGCACAACAATTTGCGATTCACTGAAAGAACCAGTTATCTCTAAATAAAAAGATGAAATTTCTAACACTTTCTTTAGTACAAATAATTGAGGAAAAGGAAACTATTTTGAAATGTGTTAGAAAAACAAAATTACTCTGAATAAGAAAAATTGATCAATTTTGCAATTTCTTTTACAAACCCTTATTATTAATGAAAACATTTATAGTTTCTTCAAGCCTTGATTGGTTGTTAAAGATAAATTAGGGGGCTTCTGAAACTTAGCTTTTGAATTTACTCTTTTGTCGTAAGTAGAGCCACTGCTACTAACAAACGTCTATAGTCTCGACAAGGTTACCTTTTAACCATCAATTACTCATTATCCCATCCATCTAAGAAAATAATATTTTAAAGATAAATTCAGAAAGATATATCTATATATATTCATTTTTATTTTTACTTCTTTTATTTTTATTTTTTTTTTAATTTTTTTCTTTTCTTTTCTCGATAAAATCCATTGTCCTGGTTTGGAAGCCAGAAGATGACAATTTCATTCACTGGTTGTAATTGAATTGAACAAGATGGATTGCAATGAGACCACTTGTCTTATGATTATAAGCCATTACCCTATTTTGGTGTGCAATATTGGTAATGTTAGTTTAATTAGTTCCCTATGATCGTAGTAAGCAAGCTCGTAATGAGACCCCTTATCGATATATTTTAGAATTACACTCTAAAAAACCATAATCCTAATGGATGGGGTGAATCTTTGACTCCTTAAGAGTTATTGGATGAAAATTGTAGAGATGTAGATGCTTAGTCATAGAAAGTCTTTACTTTTTACAAAATAACCTCTCTCAGCTGATACAACTTAAAATGATTCACTATGCTTTCTTGGTTTGAAAGATTTCATAATTTCAAAGAACATCTCAGAGCTTTACGATGTTTATCTAGTTTCCAAAAACTGTAATCACTTCCTTAAAAGTTTCTACTTTCTAAAAGTAGAGATTCACAATATGTTTTCAAAGAGATTTCAATAGTAGAAAGCCAATGGTAGACTATTTACAACATTATTGAAAGAAATCAAAATTTGCATAAAAAAAATATGTACAGATAAGAAGGGGTTACCTCCTTAGGGAAAGAATTTATTTAAGATAAGCCCATTTGCAGGAAGAGAATCTCTCTTTCCTGATAAGTATTGCAGTAAAAACTTTGATGGGGGTGCATATCCATTTCTTAAGTTAAAAACCAGATCATCATATTGAGATTTAGAATCAATTATACTTATCTCATTTACTTGTGCAGTACTACCTGAATCTTCATGATGTGGTATATTGGAAGCTCCTGCTAGGAACTTGCAAAAAACTTGTCCTCTAACAATTTTCATTGGTTTAATGTCAATGTCTTGTAAATTTGTTACCCAGTTAGCTCTTTTCTCTCCTACTACTTTAGAATTTGATCAAACCTTAACTAAATAGAGGAAGAAGGAGTTTCTTCAATGAATTTCACTAGGGCTAGTGATGGGAGGGCTAGATTTGGTGGAATAACAACTTCTTTCCCATACATTAAGTTAAAAGGAGAAGTACCAATTGAGGCCTTCTAGGTTATACGATCTGCCCATAGTGAAAATGTTAAAGATTTATGCCAATTCTTTTGGTTTTGATCAATAGTCTTTTTAATAATCCTGATGTGATTTTTGTTAGTTGACTCTGCTAAACCATTTCCTTGTGGATAGTAATTTGTAGAGTTTTTTTAACTTAAAACCTCTATTGAGAGCAAATTCGACTATATTATTTCTAGAAAAATAAGATGCATTATAAAAAATAAGCGCATTAGGTAAACCAAACCTGGTGATGATCAAAATAATCAATAAATCTTTTCACAAAATTTTCTGTCTTTAGTGGGATTGCTTCTATTTCTTTTTATGTGGTCAATGGCTGTTAGGAATCTCTTTTCTGCTTTGAGGATTAATGTATATTCTCTTTTTTTATACAATCCACCCTAAAATTTTACCTTCATTAAAGCAAAGAATGATTTCTTGGGATTTAGGGAAATCCCATACTTTTTGCAACATTCAAAGATCTGCTTTAAATCATGAAAATGGTTGCTCTTTTTCTTAGAGTAAACAATTATGTCATCTAAGTAAACAATGACTGTTTTATTGATCAAACCTTTGAAAGCTATATCCATGGCTCGTCGGAAAGTAGCTCGAGCATTTATCAAACCAAAAGGCATTTTCTGATAAGCATATGTTCCCCATTTGGTTCTCAATGTAGTATTTAATCTATTGTCTGGATGTACCAGGATATGATTATATCCTGAAAAACCATCAAGAAAAGACATTAACTTGGAGACAACTACTGATTGAAGTATCTATTCCATTGTTGGTAATAGGAAACTATCTTTTTGACATGCTTTGTTGAGATTTCTAAAATCTATGCAAATCCTAATATCGTCATTCTTTTTCTTGACAGGTACCAAATTTTAGACCTGGTATATTGGAAGCTCCTGCTAGGAACTTGCAAAAAACTTGTCCTCTAACAATTTTCATTGGTTTAATGTCAATGTCTTGTAAATTTGTTACCCAGTTAGCTCTTTTCTCTCCTACTTCTCTTTGAATTAGCTATTGCCTCACTGTAGAGAATGAGACTATTACTTTTGTATATGTTTTCAGGAGAAAAGGTCTAAAATGTTTAACAGACTTAAACACAGCGAAGGTTTGTTTTTCAACTTCTGAATAATTAAGCTCAACACCTTGTAAATTGGAACTAAAGAAAGATTTGTGTTAAAACAATAACATAAGATGATTCAGTGGCCAAAGTTACAAAATAAAATGACTAGAAAAATTCAGAGTATTCAATGTAGGAGCATTAATGATTGCTTGTTTGATCGAATCAAAAGCTTCTCTTTCGTTATGTCCCCATTTGAAAACTGAATTTTTCTTAATTGTGGATTGCAAGGGTAAAACAATATGAGAAAAATCAGGAACAAATCTTTTCACAAAATTTATCTGTCCCAAGAACGATTGCATAGATTTCTTATTATGTGGCAAAGGGATATTAGAAATCTATTTTATCCTTTCAGGATCAATGTATATTCTATTTTTTGATACAATAAACCCTAAAATTTTACCTTCATTAAAGCAAAGAATGATTTCTTGGGATTTAGGGAAATCCCATACTTTTTGCAACGTTCAAAGATCTGCTTTAAATCATGAAAATGGTTGCTCTTTTTCTTAGAGTAAACAATTATGTCATCTAAGTAAACAATGACTGTTTTATTGATCAAACCTTTGAAAGCTATATCCATGGCTCGTCGGAAAGTAGCTCGAGCATTTATCAAACCAAAAGGCATTTTCTGATAAGCATATGTTCCCCATTTGGTTCTCAATGTAGTATTTAATCTATTGTCTGGATGTACCAGGATATGATTATATCCTGAAAAACCATCAAGAAAAGACATTAACTTGGAGCCAACTACTGATTGAAGTATCTATTCCATTGTTGGTAATAGGAAACTATCTTTTTGACATGCTTTGTTGAGATTTCTAAAATCTATGCAAATCCTAATATCGTCATTATTTTTCTTGACAGGTACCAAATTTTAGACCCATTTCGAATGTCTAACAGGAAAGATTATTTTGGCTTTAAGGAGTTTATTCAACTCTGTTTTGATTTGACTCTCAAGATTGGGGTGAATTGTCCTTAATTTCTGTTGTACCAGTTTCTCGTCAGAAATCATTGGAATTGTATGTTGAATAATAGAGGTATCATAGATCTTCATATCCTCATAATTCCAAGCAAAAACATTTTTGTATTTCTTCAATAATCGGATGAAAGAAAATCTTTCATCAAGTGAAAGTCCAAGCCCTATATTAACATTTTGTGGTTTGGTATTTGTACCAAGGTTTACTAATTCAAACCTTAAAGTTGAACTTTGAAGTTTTGCATTATTGAACTTTTTGAATCTATCCTTAATATCATAAAGATCTTCTAGTTTAACCACAGATTTAGGAATGGGAATTTCTTTGAATTTCTGTTTCAATTGAAGATCATGATCGCTTTCATCAATGATTTGAAAGCCATAAAATCCTTCAAATGTCAAGAAATTTAGGATATCTTCATCATGATTGAACACACCAATTGGTGACATTATCTGGGATAGATGGCTTAAAAATTAATTCAATAGAAAATCTATCTGGACTATAATCCTTAGATGGAAGGAGTTTAGAAGCCATGTTAACCAGGAGATCTGCTGCTGCATTCTATGATTATGGAATAGGAGAAATATCCAATGCCAGAAAATGAGTTATAAGATCTTGAACAAGTGATTGATAATTTTTCAAATGCCCCAAAAGACAATGGATAGTATTTCTCACTTGTTTAATGACAATTTCGAAATCGCCAAATACTTTCAGATATTGGATATTCAGGCCTATTGCTTTATAAATACCTTGAATCAATGCTTCATATTTTGCAGTATTGTTGCTACACTCAAATTCTAATCTACATGATAACATCATTTTTTCTCCTTCAAGACTGACTAAAATACATCCTGCTCTTGCACCATCATTGGATTTAGATCTATCAAAATACAAAGACTAAAATAAAGGCTTATTTACAGGTTTATCTACAAGTTCATCTACAATATTAACACACTTTGAAGTATCGGTACAGGAGAAATTTTCAACTTGTGATATGACATTATTAATAGAAAAAGGAGATTGTTGAGCATTGAAGTTCCCAAAAAATGATTCAGCCGAATAGTTTCCAAGAAGTTATTATTGAAAGCTATAGGTTGATTTTCTTCTTTGAATTCAGTTACTGTGTGAGTCAAGTGTTTTTCATGGTCAATTCTAACTTGATTTGGCTTTCCATTATAGGGGAGCACATGTGAGACCAATCAGTTGAAATATAACCATGAAGTTTTTCATACCAATCTCTACTAAGAACTAAACCATACAACTCAGGGATGTCAGTACTTAACATATCAATTCTTTGAACAACCCTTGGATCAACAAATAGTCTAATAGTAACTAAATATATTTCTCCTAAAAATTGAACCTTAGTTCGATCTATTCGACATTATGGACTATAGACTTCTGGGGTTCAATATTTAATTTGGAGAAAACTGATGCTAGCATTATATTTGATGAAGCCCATGAATCAATCAAGAAGCTATGCAAATTTCTATTGTAGATCTCATAAGTCAAGAGAAAAGGTGGAGTATGAGAATCTGATCTATCCCCAATTAAAACGACACCGGTAGAATCCACCTTATCAGATGGTGGTTTACCCGATCCTCTAGCAACCTTGGATAAAACACTAGTTGGAAGAGGAGAAGAAGGTGTTGCATTTAATTCTTTAAACAACAACTTTTGTTGATGTTTGAGCTTGCTAAGTTCATGTAGAGAAATATTTGCTCGAGTCTTTTTCATATCTTCAACTATGTTATAATCCATGGAATTCGAAACTACTAGCGTTTTTGATGATGAGGGAGGATTGGATGAAGAGGGTTGAGTTTGGGGAGATGAAACTGGAGTTTTCTTTGCTGGAACCTTCTCTTTAGCAACAGGATTTGAATTTTTCTTCTTTTGATTTGACTGATTAGGCTCTATGATACTCTTACTTCTAGTATTTACTGGTAGAGCTTCTTGTTCACTTTCATTATCAAAATTAGTTAAAATAAAGTCCCACATTCCATGACATTCAATTGTTTCATCTTCCTCTGTTTCTTCGGCTGATAAAATTGTTTCTTCTTCTTCATCATCATCTAAATCAGATTCTACATTGGATATATCATTGGGTGGTTTTGGATCAGTTGGTTGACTTCTTTTAAAATTCCTAAATGATATTTTTGTAGAAGTTTCAACCACCTTTTTTTGTATTTCTACCATTTCATTGGACATAGTTTTAAGAAATTTTTGTAAGCCTTCCATATCATATGGATCTTTAGTTTCTTTCTTCTTTGAATCATCTCTAAATGTATCTTTCTTGGATTTCCTTTCCTCTAGAGCATTTTTCTTTGCTAAGGTGAGGATACATTTTTCAATAGCTATTGCTTCCTTCATATTTTCTGCTAATGTCGGTTTGGCATCTCTATCAATGAAGATCGCTATGTTTGAAGGCAAAGCAGAAATGTACCATTCATTTTGGACCTCCTCACTAGGCTTGGACATTGCAGGTATTTTATTCAATAACTTATTGAAGCGTGAGTTAAAGTCCTTAATGAGTTCTTTTGGTTCGACTTTCAAGTTGGAGAGGTCATTAATCAAAGTTTCTATAGACCTATCATCTCCAAAATTAGTTAGAAATTTCTCTTGAAAATCATCCCAGCTATTGATAGAACCTAGTGGTAATGAAAAGTACCATGATCTTGCAGCTCCTTGTAGAGTTTTTGGAAATAGTCTTACAACAGCATCTTCTTCCGTTACTCCATTCAAGTTAATAGATAACATAAGATTGTTTATATGTTCTTCCGCTAACAAGCCATTATCAGGATTAAATTTAGGTAGCCATTTTTCAGGATGTTCTGGAAATTGGGTCAAAGGTGCAGGCATTCTGACAGCTCCTGGGTTGGTCCATGGCCTTGGTTGAGGTTTATTATGTGCCATTGTTGAGCTATTAATAGAGGAGGGTGAAGAAGAGGTTGAAAGTGATTAGGCAGAGGATGTTGAAGCTCCTATACCTGTTTGGACTATGATTTGGAGTTGGGAAATGGGTGTATGACCTTGCAATGGTATGGATGATGATGATGATAGAGTCTCGCTGTTAGATTTTGATGGTGTATTTCTAGTCCTTTTTCGACTTGGTAGAGGGAATTCAACTAGTGGGATACCAAGCTTTTCACTCTTTTCCCTAGTTAGGGTTGCGATGGGATATATTGAGAAGTAACACTGCCTTGGGATAACTCAGACTCTTCTTAAGATATTGAAATCCCCTAGAGTTTTTGAATCAAAGATTGTACTTCAGAAGGCTTAGAAGAAGGACTGTCTGGCTTGTTTAGGGTTTCAACAATGGGTTTTTTATTTTTCTTTTCAACTTCTAGCTTGGGAATAGGAGATTTAGAATGCGAGGGAAAAGTTAGAGGTGATGGTGAGGGAGTTTTACTCTTAGAATGGCTTGTAGATTTAGATTTACTCACCATTCATAGTCAGGCCCTCCTTCTAGTGCCAAAAAATTTGATGCCCCTAAAATTGTTGCAACAACATTAGGGGATAACCACCCGGTCCAACCCTTAATACAGTTCCTTTTCCCTTTAGTATGGTGGCTCTGACTGGATAATATGGGACTAGTTTCCCTATAAATATGTGTTTTGATGAGTGGGTGTTTAAAATATGTGAAAGGATGATAGATGGTTTGAATGATAATACTTCTAAAAATATACTAATATATCTATATATATTTGACCTGGGTAACTCAATATCTATGCGATTTATGATGACTTCAGGTAATCAATCACTAATAAAGATTAATCAATCAATTACAAAATTCAAGTATGAACGATGATTACTTCAAACAAAGTCATATAAGACATATCACATATCATAATACCATTAATTGCCAGCATACATGTTCAGGATATCAATTCCAGAATTACTCAGAAGTGATATAAATGCAGAATTGAATGCATGGTCACATATACAACAATATTAAATCAAAAGACTGTTAAATTTCCTAACATGAAACAAAATGACATAGATATAAGTACCATATGTATTTGAACGTGCTACTGAAGTAACAGGCTGGTTCGTTCCTTTTTATTTTTGAAAACTCCAAAAATATACAGAAATGCAAGTCCTTTTGAAGTCTACTTACAAAAAAAAATTGAACCTTAATCCTTGCTCTCTACATAAAATAAATTAAGAAGTGAAAAAGTGCTCTCTTCTTCAATCCAATTTTAATACAAATTTAGGACCCTTTCTAAAATGAAATGAAAGGGTCTTTATAGTAAAAATAAAACCAAATTGCTCGTAAAAGATGCTTGGAGTGGATGGAACAACCTCTCCAAAACTATTGCATTTCATGACAAAAATAGAATTGCAAATCACTTCAAAAACATGCATTGCATCTATCATTCCTCCTGTGGCTTTAGTTGACAAATCTCAAGAATAGTTTGGACTTCTGGTAGATGACTCATCCTGGCATGCAATTGACTTGTGTACACTGCATCTGAGAGTTTGGGTATCATGCCATCGACTGCATCCACAAGACATTTGACTGTCATTTGTTGGCTATGCGGTTTGACCAAATCATAGAAAATTTTAGGGGCGAATGTTCGCCCTTTGGCAAAATTAAGGGGTTTTAAATTTTTAGTGGGTGAATATTTTGTATCATACTACATTTTTACAAATCACCTCAACTAGCCCACCTTATTTTAAGGGAGAGGGTAGAAAAGGTAAATTTAGCCCTTGAAATTAGGAGTTACAACCTTCCATTCGCCCATTTTCACGAATAGGTTTTATTTAAGTGAATCATATGGGCCAAATACCATATTTATAAAAGAGGTATGGTAAATTAATAAAAATATAAATAAATGAGAAGTATGGTAAATAAATAAAACATTTTTTATATTAACTCCATAAGTCACCTTATATACTTACAAGGGTGTAAACAAATAAAAATATAAGTAAAGTGGAGGTATGGTAAATAAATAAAAATATAAATAAACTAGACGTATGGTAAATCAATAAAACCTCTTTTATATTTAGTCCATAACCCTCGTTCTATTTATGAAGGCTCAAGAAAGAGGTTTTATTTAAGTGAATCCTATGGGCCAAATACCATATTTGTAAAAGAGTATGGTAAATTAATAAAAATATAATATAAATGAGAGGTATAGTAAACAATAAAACATTTTTATATTTACTCCATAAGTCACCTTATATTTACGAACACTCAAAAATGCGTTATATTTAGGTAAAACCTATGGGCAAAATAATATGGGACAAATACCATGGACTAGATTGTTATTAATACCATGGAAAAAAACATTATTAACCCTAATATTAGTATTAATAAAAATAAAAATGGCACATGGTATTGACCCGTGGTATTCACCAAAATGGCACATGGTATTGACCCATGGTATTCACCAAAATGGCACATGGTATTGACCCATGGTATTCACCTAGAATGTAGGCTATTTAAATGGGGGAATTAAACTTATGATAACCCATGGTAATACCAAGACTGATTTATTAAGTAAAATATTCGCCATGACTGGTGAGAGATTCGCCAAAAAATTATATATACATCTTATATTATTGATAAAATTGCCTTCCATTTTTCCTATATACCATGAAGATTCGCCCATTTATTATACTTATAAATTTAGGGGGTTTTCTTAAAATTTTCCCTGAATCTGGCGATCTTTTTATGTTTTTACGGTCGACAAAGAGCTGTAAATCGATCGTCTTTTAATTCCATTTTAACGAGTTTAAAAGAGAAACTCGGCAATATTTTCATGTTTTAGGAGTCAGAAAAGGGCTTAAAAGGTGATTCTGGTTGAAAATGATCGATTTCGCCTGAATAATCCTGTTATCTTGCACAAAAACACAAACATTACTCATACCTGCTTGAAAGAGATAAAAATAGCGCAAAAATACCTTTTTAAAGTGAAACATAAACAAATTCGTAATTTATTTACTCAAAAAACTTATAAAAAGGGGGTTTTACCATTCATTTTTACCATTTGTGATTTGGGTGAGGAAATAGTTCTTTTGCTCTTAAAACTTCCTGAGAGGATTGGGGAAAATCCAACCGTCGGAATCGGATGCCGTCTTCACCAGGTAATCCACATCATCCTCCTCTTGTTTTTCAACTGTTTAGTTTTTCAATTTGGTCACTTATTTGGTTTTTTAGGAGGGTTTTTGGGCGAAAAGCCCGCGCTCGGGGTACGGAGGCTCACCACTGCGAACTTGCGGACCCCGACTTTTTCTCGATTGGGAAAAATCTCGGGGTCCGCACCTTCAATGTGGAAAAAGTGTGGCCCCACGCACTGTGTCCAACATGAAGGGTGCACACCCCGCCGTGAGGGTTTTTAACCCAAAAATTCTCAAAATTTGACCAAAGAAAAATATTTCTAGCATTCTAATTGATCTTGTGGTTTGATGTAGGGAGTACACCATGGTAGATTGGCAAGAACGAGAGCATGAGGATGTGGATGCGGCCGCATGGAATCATCAACCTTCGCTTGATGCTTTGAGGGCGTGCGGACTGTACAAATACTGGGCCATTCCTCGCATGAGGGCTCAAGTGGATTTCTTGCAGTGGATGGTTGATAGGTGGAATGTCCACGACCAGTGCTTCTTCATTGGTGGCCACCAGCTCGAGATGGAGCTGGTAGACATATACTTTTTGACCGGTTTGCCTAAGAGAGGCATTTACTTAACCCTGTTCGGAGCTATGGCGGGTGGCCAGTCCGTTGATAGTCTCCGATTAGAGTACTGCAAGAGGCAGTCTAGAGACAAAGGGATAGACATAAAGTACATATCCCTTCCTGAACTGAAAGTAATTGCATTCACTGTTACTCGACTTTGCGGGGCTGCCGCTTTACACATTTCCACCGGATGCGAGATGCGTATGGCAGTCGATTGCTTTCAGGGCACCATTTTCAGGTGGTGCGATGCTGTGTTAGCCAATGTGAAGGGCCAATTGACCATGGCCAAGGACGGACGGCTAAAGAATTTTGCTTATGGTGCTATAGTCGTTAGCTTTGGCCTGGAGAGGATTCCTATGCTCATCCCGCAACACCTCACAGTTGTAGTTGGGCATCCCCAAGAGCCCAAACTGATGCGATGGGTCGCAGTCATGGCCCGTCATCCTGACGAGGGGACCGAGGTCATCCGGTTCAAACCTGAGTTTTTCCAATGGTTGGAGCATCAGCTTTTCTCTATCCAGGACTTTCCTTATGCTGGGATTGACTTTCGTGGAGACTGAGACATGGCTCTTCCTCCAGGAGAGCAGTGGGACGACTGAGGTAATCATTTTCAACACTTTCCTAATGTTAATTTTTATTATTTTTATATCGTCTCAAAAATGATAGTAATAATTTTTAAAATGCAGATGTGGCTCCACAGCGACCAGCCGCTCTCCGGCCTTTCGAGAGAAAACAACCACTTGCGCCAGCTCCAGCCCCATAGGATGAATCAGCAGAGACCTTGGCCGAGTTGGAGAGTCACCTAGAGTGCTTGACAGGAGACATTCCCGAGACTAGCATAGACGACATCCCTCTCGGCTTCAGCGCTACGTGATTGGAGTCCCCTCACCTTTTAGGAGGTTCCTTTGTAAGTTGGCCCGTGCAATGGTTTCGTATCGAGATCATCACTAGTGATGGGATGACTTCTTATGTAGTCACATGTGACATTTTGCTTTTTTGTATCTATCACTTTTGCCGATCATAAGGTGTTTTTCAACCTATGATCGAGGACAATGTATTTTTTAACACACTGCTATATATATATGATATCGTTATTACTCGCTTGTCTTGTTACACATGTTATGAAATGCTTTAAATTTACTTGTATGATTATCGCACATGTCTACATAACACTTGAGAAGAAATTGCATCTGCTAATGTATTTAAAGATCTTGGAATATGCTGATATTCAATGTAATCAAATTCACGTTCTAGGAGACGCACTCTCAAAAATAATCTTAATAAAACTGGATTTCTAATGGCGTATACTCTATTAAGCTGTAATACAATGAGTTTAGAATCTAAACTCACTATCAAACTCCGAATCCCAAATGAAATAGATTCAGATAATAACTCCACCACTGCACTATATTCTGCAATGTTGTTCGTTGTTTGACCGAGGCTTACCCCATGCATAGATACCAACTCGTCAGAGGGTGAATAGATAACCCAAGCTGCGGAAGAAATATTCCATGTACTACGACAAGCGCCATCAGCGTAAACAATATATGTTTGAAGATGCGTCGACATCTGCGACATCAAACGTAAAACCAAGATAAGTAGGAATAACGACGGAAAACTCAATCTCTAAGCTAAGCACAATTTAATCTAAAACACACCAGCTAGAAGAAAAACTAACCTAACTAAAAATGTCCACACTCGCTTTAAGCATAATATCTTTTCAGGTAAAGACCATTTCTGGGTTTACCTAAAGTGACCCCATCAAAGTCTACCAACTGATAGGCCCCTTTCGCTAGCTTTCACTTGACAACAAAGGGACCATGCCACATAGGCACGAACTTTCTAGTGCCCAATTTATCATTTGCTTGATCGTACAAAAGGACTAAATCTCCTTCCGAAAAAATTTCGAGGGGTTACATTTCGATCATACTGAGCCTTAATACGTTTGGCATGAGATTCGATCGCTAATGTAGCATCGCGGCGATTCTCATCTAGCTAAGCTAAGTATAATAAACATCTTTCCTCTTCGGAAGTAGCTGGAAGTAATTCGATGGCCATTCGCAATGACGAGATTTCACATTCAATAGGTAACACAGCTTCAAAACCATAAACTAGTTGGAATGGAGTGAACCCTGTTGATGTTTTAACTGAGTTTCGGTATGCCCATAGCGCTGAAAATAACATGTTGTGCGAGTTCGACCGATGAATCCCAATGATCCATCGGATCATGATGACTAAGACTTTGTTGATGGCTTCAACCAGACCATTAGCTTGTGGATAATAAGGAGTTGAACTGTCATGACGCAAGCCAAGTTGGTCTGTAAGCTCTGTCACCATAACATTTCGAAAATGACACCCATGGTCAGTGATAATCACTTATCGAACACCAAACCTAGCAATTATATGATTGAATATGAAAATTGCAGCTGTTTTGCTGTCTGTCTCAAATGTAGGCATCGCCTCGGCCCACTTTGTAAAATAATCTACCGCGAGGATAATGTACGTATGCCCCCCGACCGAGTGAGGGTTACATGTAATATAATCGATACCCCATTTTGAAAAAGGACCAACGACAATTATAGCATGAAGAGGAGCACGTGGAGCGCGCATCTTTCGATCAAAAATTTGACAATTGTGGCATTTACGGACCGCAGTAATACAATCTTTAAACAAAGACGGCTAGAAATAGCCAGCGCGCAATATCTTTTGGGCAGTGGCATACCCAGACATATGACTGCCACATGCTCCAGAGTGACAGTCATTTAAGACCCTTTTGGCTTCCTCATGAGTCAAACAACGTCGAAAAATAGAGTCTGCCCCCAGGCGATAAAGAGTATCACCAATAATTTTAAATTGCTGGGATTGGAATCAGACTTTTCGACGGTCGGATCGTGAAAGATCAGGCCGAAAAGTTTGGGTTTGGAGATAAGTGATGATATCTCCATACCACGGATCTAAAGCGTTGATCAGAAATAAGGATTCGTCCGCAATGGGCTCCTCCGCCACAGTTTCTGAATCAACACGAGGGAAGTCACACATAAGTTCCACGAAAACTAAAGATTTCTTTGACTTGGACTTTTCAAATTCCAAATCAAACTCCTGCAAGATGACAATCCATTTGGAGTACTTGCCCCACAGCAACTATTTAGTCAAAATATAGATCATGGGGTTGCAATCAGAAATGACTGTAGTTTTGCGTAAGAAAATGTAGTGACGAAATCGTTGGACAGCTTGAACGGCTGCCAATGCCAATTTCTCCACATGTGAATATTTTAACTCAGTTGGATTCAACGTGCGACTAAGGTAATATATCACATGTTCCGTACCGAATTCATCTTCGTGAACTAACACCATTCCAATGGTGGAATAGGAGGTGGCGAGATACAAGTAGTAGTCATGGCTGTAGTTGGGAGGATGCAACAACGGTGCATGGGTCAACGCATGCTTTAACGCATCAAAAGAATTCTGAGCTCTCTCATCCCAAAAGAATGAAGCATTTTGTTTCAACAACTAGGTAAAACCCTTGGTAATCTCGGCGTAGTTAGGGATAAATCGACATAAAAAGTTTGCTTTCCCTTGCAAACTTTGGAGTTGGCAAAGACTCGAAGGAGGAGGCAATTTGATGATAGCTTCGACCTTCGAAGGATCGACACGAATGCCGGCTTTTGAAACTACAAATCCCCGTAATTGACCTGTTTCAATGCAAAACACGCACTTGTGGGGATTCAATCGAATTCGATAATCCCTACACCTTATGAAGATTGCTCGTAAATGGATAAGGTGATCAACTCTATGTAAGGAATGAGTAGGCAAGTCATCGAGATAAGGTTGCACAATGTGTTTTATATCATGAAAAGCGTAAGACATAGCCCTTTGAAAAGTTGCGCCGGCATTCTTAAGGCCGAAAGGTAATTTCCAATAAGCAAATGTTCCCCATGGACAAATGGATGCCGTTTTTGGTTGATCGGCAGGCAGAATATTGATTTGATTGTAGCCTGGAAAACCATCCATAAAGGAGAAAATTTCACTGCCGGCACAATCATCAATAATTTGATCGATATAAGGTGTAGGGTAATTGTCTTTTGGACATGCTCGATTAATATCCCTATAGTCGATCCAGATTCTTATTGTCCCTTGCTTTTTGTTCACGGGAATAATATTTGATACCCAATCTGTTAATGGGATTGGATAAATGAAACCTGCTTTCAACAGTTTTTCAACTTCTGCTTTAATCGCAAGAGCTTTTCTCGAGTGAATCTAACGTAAATGTTGCCGAACGGGTTTAGTGTCCAGGTAGGTATTAATTTCATGAATTACGATTGCTGGATCGATTCTTGGCATTTCCTCATAGGACCAGGAAAACACATCAAGGAATTCTTGAAATAGGGCCTTGTATGTTTTGATTTCATTATCCGTACAAGAGGCACCTATATGAACATTTTCAATTATTCCATGCTTAACTGAAATGTCAAGGGGAATGGTTTTAGAAATATTTCCAAAATTTAACTTAGATTTAGGATGCTTCATTGGATTCTGAGCGTCCTTAACATATTCAGCTGTAAAGATTGATGAAAAATCGTTTTCAAAACAATCGCTCTCGGGTAAAAGCGAAGATCTGTGATGTAGATCTTCCCATGGTAACTGATCGACACATAGGATTTCACAAATTTTCTCATTGGATTGAACAAGTTCGGAAAACATTTCTAGTTCTGAGGTTGATGTTGAAAATGAGTCTTCATGGACTTCGTTCATTAAGTCGACTTGGGTTGATATTGGGTCGGAAAATGACTGCACAGTCTGATATGCAAATTCATACGGACTCAAAGGCATAAGAGTACCAAATGAGTCTAACTCAGTTTGAGAAGGAATGATCCAAGGATCATCATTAACGATGATTCCTGATGAAATAATATGAATTGTTGCAGTAGAAGACGATGCGTTGATAGGAGGGAAAGGAAAAGTGCCGAGTAAACCAAAATCTTTAACTAACCCTACACCAACATCCCTATAAGGGATCGTCGCTTTGCCAACGTGCTGAATACTCTCAGCAGAGGCTGGGTCAGATGAAAAATATGACAACTGGTCTATAGTTATGATCTTTCCATTATGATGGAACTTGATAAGCCGAAAGACCGATGAGACAACAACTGTCATAGCGTAAGACCAACTACGACCCAAGAGAAGGTTGTAATCTAGAGGGGCATCAACCACCTCCACATCTAGATTAACGATTTTTCCTTCAACCCCTATAGGTAGATCCTGTAAAATGCCAAATGGATGGAACCCACGGCCATCAAAGCCCTTAAGAATTGTCGGGGATTGATTGAGTGAAGGAGAACCAAGAGATCTCCAACACTGTATCGACATAATGCACGTGGAAGCTCCCTCGTCAATCATAGTCTTATGAACAGGTCTGTTTTTGACTATCACTGGAATCTGGACAGCCATTTGATGGCAGAGACGTGGTGCACTATTTTCTAGATCGAATATTATTAGGTTCGGGTCCTGAGTATCAATAGCTCCTATAGTCGACAAAAGTAATTTGCGCTGTGCTTTGCAGCACTTCCAAAGCTGACATTGCTGAGGGTGAAATAGCTAAATCCTCAACAATGTTGTAATTCTAAGCTGCTCTCGCATGTGGATTGAAAGCAGACCTTCGAAGTACACCCTTTGTGGGCGGTTTGATTACTAAGTCCGGGTTAGGTTTCTCGATCTGTAGTGGATCGGAACAGGGAGCTGAGGTTGATGGATTGGACTAAGAAGATTCTGCTTCTTTTCCATCAACATGACTTTTACTGCCATAATCTTGCGATCGAGTCGCAATCCTTACATGAGACATCATCAAGATGGGTTCTTCATTGGCACTAGAGGATGAACCGATCATCTTACTATCTTGAGCTGGAAAAGGATCCTTCAAGACAGCAGGAATTTGGGAACCTTTGACGATTTTGGAAACTTCCGCCTGATGAGGGCAGTCTCTCGTATAATGGTCTTCATCACAAATGAGACACAGATAACGAGGTTTGCGCTTTTCTTCCGAGGGTTCCAATTTTTCAGGTTTCTCTTTTGGAGTTTTCTCTTTATTCTTCTTCTTCCCTTTCTTCTTCCCACCGTTTTTAGGTTTAGCTATAGAATATTCTACAACATGAATATCGGTGTGTTGTGCCTTGCAAAACAACCCCCCATTTCATAAATATCTTTTTCAAATAAACATTACAATATGGAATGGGTCCCTCTTAGAAAACAAAATTGATATCAAAGCTTTATTTCATTTAAAAGAAACAACATAAGGCAAATAAAGTTTTCGCGATAAAGCTATCGCAAGATCGCACATCGCAAAAGGAAACAACCAATGCATCAAATGACATACATCCTTTCCCCGATGCGATAAAGCCATCGGCGATATCGCAATCGGCAATCGGCAAAACCGTTATGTGTCCCTAATGCACCACATGGTAAAGCCCCGATGCGATAAAGCTATCGGCAATATCGCAATCGGCACCACTCCTTTTTTGAACACATATGCGCTATGCTTCCTGCCGATGCGATATCGCAATCGGCAATCGGCAATCCTCTTGTACCATTCTTAACGCTCATATGTTTTTCGCCGATGCGATATCGCAATCGGCAGGAAGCGATATCCAAACCCATTGTTGAAGCCATTCACGCCCCTCTTTCTTTGTGATGTGGTAAAGCACAATTTTCAATGAAAAGCCAGTTAAGTGATTGGGAGGCCAATTTATTGGTAATTAAGGCATAATCACTCACGCCCGGCCACCCATACGCCCTCTACTCGCTTTAAGAGATTTACGAATCAAATTAGGAGTAATGAGCAATTATAAAGGTGGCAGGCCCTTTACGGTTACATAATGAATCCCTGCCCTAAGATTTGCCTAAAGATTGTCTCCGCGCCGTTCAACAAAAGCCGGATATATCAACGTTAATTTTTACATTCGGCTATCATCTCTAAGTTTCTCTATTATCTCTGTGTTACGCCAGATCTTATTCCCTGTTGCAGGATACATTTCTACAAAAGGATTCAAAATATGATGGGGAAAAGTCCAAGAAGGCTGCCAGTGTTTCAAACGCACCAGCCACGGACAATCAACACCAAATAGTAAGAAAGGTTTAATATCCGACACTACGTGCGCAGGCCTAGCAAAGACCACTTGGCAAGGGACTTACGACTTGATAGAAGCTGAAAAACCAGCACAAACAGAAGAAGAAGCTACTGCAGATTCATCTGATAAATCGGAAAACAATCTTAAAGATTTGGCAGACTCGTTCCTCCATAGGATTGCAGCTAGAGAGCAAATTCTCACGTATACTGACGTGGTGAAATGGGAAATTGAAGAGATCTCCTTCAATGATAGAACTTTCATCACAAAGGATGGGAGAGTTTTTGGGTCATTCAAGCCTGAAGATCTGAGGTAAATGTATCATTTGCCTATGCCAGAAAAGGTATATAACAGCGCTTTTCTTAAAAAATTTGCAAGTGAACACGAGATCGAATCTGAGCCTATTAAGGAGTGGAGGCAGAATCCAAGTAAACACAGACATGAATCCTCCGGTAAGTACTCAGTCGCCTCTCTGTGTTCTCCTTATTGTTATGCTGGCATAATGATGTGTAGATTGTGGGGTTTACATGATTCCGCCGTTTTCACCATTGAAATGGTTCCTCTCATGGACGCGGCAGTAAACAGTGTTATTATGGATTGGGCCACTATTCTATCAGATAAACTGGCATTAGCTGTTATCGATTACAGGAACAATTCTAGAGTCAGTGAAAGAAAAATTCCCCCTTTTTACTACAGTGCGTATATCCTGGACACTTTGTGTTTTAATTCTGAATTCCCTATTCTTGGCTGGAGGTGGACCGTGCAGGATCCCTCGCCCATTCACATTTATCATCGTAAAATGTGGAAACCATCTTATAAAAACCACATGTACCAGATTTGCAATGGTTTCATGGTGCCTGTATATTATGCAATTTTTGACAAGCCTATCTCCAAGATATCCTACCTTGCTTCTTTTGATTTACCTGCGGTAGGTAGTTGGTTCGGAGAAGAACATTTCACTTATATTAGGGTTTTCGGAAGTCAAGCAAACCCTCATGTCCTTCCTTTATATGTCCCCGATAAACTGTTAGCAAGGGAGATTGCTTACCAAATAACAGCAGAAAGCACCACTCAGATTCTTAAAAAGGAGAAGAAAAGAGGTTGGCCTACTTTCCCCTTCAGATGTGGGGTTTTCACGCTGCATGATCTGAAACATGCAGAGAAAGAAGCTTCAAAGATTCAAGCCCTAAATTTTGCTACCCTGCCCAATAGGCTATTTGATCCAAAGCGAACAGCATATGCTGCTTTGGAACATGCTAAATTAGCATTATTTGATCACAAAGAAGACATTTTTGATGACATGTTCAAATCAGCTGAATCGATATTTCAGGTCATGCAACTCGCCAAGAGGCAATACAATGATGAAGGATTAATTGAGTTTAATAAACTCAGAGAACAGAGGTTGCAAACTCTGCCTCTGGATTTATTAATAACTGACAAAGCAGCATCATCAAGTGGCCCTGGCAAACAACAGACTGAGAAACCTCCTGCTACAATACAGACCAGTAATAAAGAGCAGGAGGAACAACAATGGAAACATCGAGAAGAGAAGATGAAAAAAGAACAGCAAGAACGCTTGAGGAAAGAGAAAGAAGATAAACAGCACCAAGAGCAGGCAGAGAAGAAACAGGCAGAGAAGGAAAAAGAGCAGGCAAAAAAGAAACAGGCAGAGAAACAACGAGAAGAACAGGAGCAAAGGGAAAAAGAAAAGCAAGGGCAACTGCTTAAAGAATCCCAGTCTAAACAAAGCGCCACCGATATTAATAAAAGTGTTGTCACAAACCCTCAATTACAAAAGCAATGGCAACATTTCAGCACCATCATCGGTGGAAATAAAGACTCGCAGAGCACTGATACTCCCAAAACCAACACTGAACAGGGTAAAACCTTATCTCAGGGTTTAGGCATAACCAGCGCTACACCAAAGACAAAAGAAGTGGAGATTATTCCGAAAAGCCCTAGTGAACAAATCATGCTACAGGTAGAAGATATTCCCCCTCTGAATGTCTTCTACAGCCCAAAATATAAAGCCGTAGTAAAACGATCGAGAAGGAGACAAAGGCCTGATCAACCTTCTATCTTTTCCGAGTCAACCATCATGGGCAATGTAGTATGGAAGCAGAAACAAGACCCCTCCGATGATCTAACCAAACTCTCACAGTATGCTGGAGCCTATTCAGCTGCTACTATAGACAAGGCATCAGAGGTAAGTCTTTTGCTTAAAAACAGAGAGCAAGAGATTTCCACTTTACAAGAAGAGTTGGCAGCAATGAAACACAAGGTGACACAAACCGAGGCACAGTTAGAGCAACAACAACAAATGAATGAGCAGTTGACTAAACAATGGGAGGAGGAAAAACAGAGCATCAATCAGTCGGCAATCCATAGACAAAATGAGTTGCAAGAGGCTTTGGGACAATTAAAGGAAGCAAATGAGCAATTATTGAAAAATAAGGATGAGCATATCGCCCAGATTACAGCACAACTGGATAATTTCAAAGGAAATTCGCAGGTAATGGAATTCAAAAAAGAAGCGACAATAGTTAACAATGTGCTTATATCGCAAGTCAAAATATTGGCTCAATACCTTGCTCAAGCAGAACCACTTTGTGAGTTAGCCACAATTGTAAGTGATCGAGTAGAAAAGGCAAGAGATGAGTTGAATCAAGCTGATGAAATTATCACAGCACACCTTGAATGGCAAGATTCAATAGAAGGAAAAGATTCTAATTTGCCAAAAATACTTGAAGTTCATAAAAACATATTATTCACAGAATGGCATACACAGGTAATGAAAGCAGAAAGGGCAGCTTCAAGGAGCACATTGACTTCTAACAATCTGATTGATCTAGTTAATGATACACTTTACTTATCAAACATTGTTACCCAATGTACACCCGGAAAGGTAATTACAGCTCATACATTGGAACAATCATCTTACCCAGAGTTAGAGAACAGAGGAAAGTTAATCGCCGGGGTTAACAGCCTAAGCATAGAAACATATTGGCATTTCCTCATTAAGCCTTATGAACAACGAGCCGCCATTAAATGTTTGACCGATGTTGTTCAGTACATGATCCCTGAAATCCAAGATGCCACATTTGCCGCCCAGCTCAGCTCACGAACAAACAAACCGCCAGAGATTCAGCCGATGCTCGACATTCATCACCTAAGGTCTAAAGATAAACAGCCTACAGAATGAGTCATCATCCAGCTCTTTAGTCCGCCAGGGAAAATAGCAACGAAGAAGTTATTGATATCAGAATAATTAGCATTTTTGTTTCGTAGATATTTTAGATTAGTTTAGTATTTATAGACCCTTTCACGCATTTAGAAAGGGTCGTAAAATTTTGTATAAGACTTAACAGACTGAAGTTTGCACTATTGTGCTTCAGCCTCTATTCTTTTATGAAACTCGACCAGTTGCTTTTATTTAAAATGAAGAAAGTTTCTTAATTCAATTGTGCACTACTGTCGTTGATTTGAGGAATGTTGATGCATCTAAGTGAAAGCCATACGTAGCGATTCATATTCGGAGTGACTTGCTATTCAACTGGTATTTTTATCTTTTGTTTAGATTCATTCTGAATATATTATTTCGCTGTGTATTTATTCTTGCTACTGTTAATTGTATACATGCATAACGACAGGAAATCTTACTCATACCACTATTGGATGTCTAGATGATATGCCTTACTATTCATCATGTATGCGTTAATAGTATGAATGTTTAAAGTTTTAGTAGCATTGTTTTAAATCGCTGTGCCTAACTATTTAGGTGCAGCCATTTTAAATGGTTTAATATCTATGTCCATATAAATGCAGTCATCTATATAATTGTATTTTTGGATATAGAACATCAAAAGCTACGCTTTAGATGTTCAAATAGATTCCCGGGATAGTTTTATTGCATTTCTGTCAATAGTTAATAGATATTCATTTACCATTACTGTTACCAACAAAGTATTTATTCATCCCATTCATCTATTGTTGGGAAACTGGTCCCATTATCCCCAGTCGGAGCCACTACACCAAACGGAAAAGGAGCTGCACTAAGGTCCGGACCGGGTGGTTTTCCCCAATGTTGGTGCAATGATTTTCGAGTCATCAACATTTTTGGCGCTAGAAGGAGGGCCTGAACTATGAATGGGAAGTAAACCAAAAACCACAAGCCATTCCAAGAGTAATTCTCCCTCCAAATCTCCTATTCATTCTCAATCGCGTACTGGTTCTCCAACGCGTGATCAAGAAGAACAGGAGTCAACAACCACTGCTCATACCCCTCAACCCTCAGAACAATTGAGTATTGAATCTCCTGAAGTCCAGTCTCTTATCCAACAACTTCAGACATTCGCGATCTCGCCACAAAGATCTGAGGTATCTCAAAGCAGTTCGACTTCGCAGTTCAACCTATCTCATCCACTCACTAGATTGCAAAGTGGAAAACTTGGTATTGAACCCATTCAGTTCCCCTTGCCCGAAGAGAAAAGGGCCAAGAAGCACACTAAGCAGTCCAATAGTGAGGAATTTTCTTCCACGTCTTCCATTTCATCCTCTCATCTGCAAAGTCGACCATCCACTCCTCCACTGCATATTGTTGTTCATCAGGGAACACAAGCCCCGATATCTCAATCGGCTCACCCTTCGGTATCATCTTCTCCCCATTCATCTGGAACTTCAATAGTAGTATCAAACCCTGGTACTATTATAATGGCAGATCCATGGACAAGGCCGGGTGCGGTCAACATGCCTGCACCGTTGCATCCTTTACCCGATGCACCCGAAAAATGGTTCCCTAAGTTCAACCCAGATGATGGAACTCAGGCCGAAGAACATATTAATAATTTCATGCTATCGGTCAACCTAAAAGGGGTAGCCCATGAAGATGTTGTTGTCAGACTCTTCCCTTATACTTTACAAGGATCAGCTGGATCTTGGTATTTTTCTCTACCATCCGGATCCATTACCAACTGGAATGCGTGCCAAGAGCAGTTTTTGACTAAGTATGGAGATGACAGATCTTTAGCAACTTTAATAAATGATCTCTCCAACTTAAGGATAGAACATAAGGAACCTATCAAGGAATTCAATGCTCGTTTCAATAAACTCCTTAATAAAATCCCTACCGCTTCCAAACCCAGTGAGCAAATACGTAGCGAATGGTATATCACCGCCCTACCTGCTAATATAGCTATTTTCGTAGATCGGGCTGGGAAACCTACCTTAGCTGAAAACATGAAAGAATCACTTGATGTTGAGAAGCGCATCAATTCTTTAGAAAAGAAAGCTGCCTTGGAGGATAGGAAAGCCAAGAAAGTTTCGTTTAAAGAAGACTCCAAAAAGAAAAGTTCTAAAGACCCATATGATATGGAGGGACTTCAAAAGGTCGTGAAAACATTGTCCAATGAAATGATTGACATTAAAAAACAGGTGACTGAGACATCAAACAAAAGACCTTTTAGGACTTACAAGAAAACAGAATCAAAACCACCTAATGTCATATCAAACGCTGACTCTGACCAGGAAGAAGAAGAAGAAGAGATAACTCCACCATCCGACGATGAAGAAGAAGTGGCTGAGTGTCATGGAATGTGGGATTTCATACTCCCCGACCCTGATACAGATAACGAAGAAGAAGCCTTCCCAGTCGCCACTAGGAGTAAAGGCGTTCCTGATCCTGTTCAGGTAACTCCAAAGAAAAGAAGTGCAGGTTCTACCACAACAAAAGAGAAAATCCCTCCAAAGAAAACACCTGTAGCATCTTCTCAAAACCAACCCTCAACTCCTCCGTCAACTTCTAAAACATTAGTAGTATCCGATTCCATGGAGTACAATATCGTTGATGACATGAAAAAGACCAAAGCCAACATAACCATGTTTGAGCTTAGCAAACTTAAACAACAGCAAAAGTTACTTCTTAAAGAATTGAACGTCGTTCCTTCTACTCCTCTTCCCAGTTCAAAAGCCGCAAATGACTCAGGAAAGTCACCTCCAGGCATGGTTGAAGCCACAGACTCCATCCTAATTGGTGACAGGTCAAGCTCTCATACTCCACCATTCCTCCTAACCTATGAAATCTACAATAGAAATCTGCACAACTGTTTAATTGATTCAGGGGCGTCTTCTAATATAATGCCAGCTTCAGTTTGTTCCAAACTGAACATAGAACCCCATAAGTCTGCTATCCATATTGTTCAATTGGACAGAACCAAAGTGCAGGTAGTTAGTGAAATTAATTCTGTAACCATCAGGTTGTCAGCCGATCCAAGAATAGTACAAAGAATCGATAACCTTATAGCTGACATACCTGAGTTTTACGGTCTGATTTTGAGCAGAGACTGGTCCGAAAAATTACATGGGTACATATCCACCGATTGGTCACATATGTGGCTCCCTTATAAAGGCAAGCCAAATCAGATCAAGATAGACCGAGAAAAACATATGACCCATACAGTTACCGATTTCGAACAAGAAAATCACCCTGTAGCTTTCAACAATAATATTTTGGGCAATTATTCATCCGAGTCATTCTTTGGCAACTTTGTTGCCCAACCCTCCCCTTTTTCAATTAATCATTTTACATCTCAGATTGAAAATTTCTCACAAACGCATATGTCTAGATGTTTTAATGATAATGAGAAGGTTGTAAATACAACTGTTAATACACCTTTATTTTGGTCTTTATATTTCGATGGCTCTAAGTCTAATGAAGGCTCAGGAGCAGGTTGCATTTTGGTTAATCCAAATGGAGAAAGAACGATGCTGTCTTGCAGGTTAGAATTCGAATGCACAAATAACACAGCTGAATATGAAGCCCTAGTTCAGGGTTTATATAAGGCAATCGGCCTTAAAGTGCAATACTTAAAGGTTTTTGGTGATTCAAAAATCATCATTAAGCAGGTCAGAAACGCAATTCATTGCCTTTCAAACCATCTAAAGCATTACCAATCACTTGTGCAAGACCTTACTTCACAATTTTTAGCATTTAATATTTCTTCTATCCCCAGATCCCAGAATTCGGCTGCTGACCTACTGGCCAATGTAGCCTCAAGGCTCCTACCCTCAGAAGACTACAGCCCTGATAGATTTTCTGTAGAGTTAATTTTCAGACCTTCGATCCCCGACAATATCACCAATTGGAGAGTTTTTAATCATGACGATGATATTCTGCACTTCTTGACTTCTGAAAAGTCTTATGATAATCAGGTTATTGAAGAAGATGAACACGATTCCCAAATTAAAGAGGTATCACAAGAAAATGCAATTCCCAAGCCAGTGGTAAAACTTGAAGATCTTTATGATATAAAAGACAGGTTCAAACCTGAAACCAATACAAAAATCCAAAGTTCTACCCTAAGGTTTGAATTAATAAACTTGGGTACTGATCAAATTCCTCAGAATATAAATTTAGGACTAGGACTTTCTACACAAGAGAAAGAAGCATTTGTTAAATTATTAAAGAAGATTAAACACGTCTTTGCTTGGAAATATGATGACCTCAAGACTTATGACACATCTATCATCCAGCATACAATCCCAATGCTTCCAGATCAAAAACCTATACAACAGAAGCTAAGGAAAATTCATCCCAACTTGGAAAGTCAGATTAAGACGGAGCTTAACAAACTCCTCAAAGCCAAAATTATTTTCCCAGTCCGACATTCCAATTGGGTTTCTAATATGGTGCCTGTCACGAAAAAGAATGGCGACATTCGAATTTGTATAGATTTCCGAAATTTGAACAGAGCAAGTTTAAAAGACAATTTTCCATTGCCAACTATGGAGCAAATACTCCAATCTGTGGCAGGATCTGAATTAATGTCTTTTCTTGATGGTTTTTCAGGATACAACCAGGTTTTGGTTCATCCTGATGACCAACTCAAAACAACATTTAGAACAAAATGGGGAACATAT
>APFE030161932.1:49935-93249 GCA_000404065.3 Pinus taeda | reverse complement strand
TTCACAAAAGTTACTCTGCCTCCTATGAAATTTTACACCACTGTGTGTAAACATTTCATTTACATTCACTGCTGTGTGAAAACAAAACTTACAGGGAGTTACAGATTTACCTTTTCACCTGTGTGAAACAATACATGGTTTTCAACAAAACTATCCACTGGTTTCATTTACTTCTCCTCCTGCACTGCTGTGCAATCTTTACTTCTTACATTACCAAGACAAAATTACTCTGCTGCATAAAACCTTTTACATTTCAAATCCAAAAAAAACTTTATGCACTTCTGTGCGTTCCTCCCCCTGTAATACAAAAATTTACTCTCTGTGTTTTTCACGGGTGCTGCGGACCCTCTGTGTTTTTTTTTTTACTTGCTGCTACACAAAAAAAACTACACATACAATACAAAACCCCGTGTATATTTTTTTACATAACAAGATGGGGTCAACGTTTTTTTTAAAAACATATATTAAAATAAAACTTACCCATACTCCTATTAACTCGCCGTATATAAAACATTTAAGACTTTACCAAAAAACTATGTCAATGTATTAACTTAGGGTATGGGGATGGTCCACGGTTCATTAAATGTTTAATCAGACCCCCGTGTACTTTCCTTGAAATGGACGGCGGACAAACTTGCCTTTAATCCAATGGCAGAGATTGCGTATCGGAACACCCTTTCACACTGTCCTTTAAACCATCGTGCAACTTGGTAAATCAACGGCGGTAAAAACTGGAGGTCATCGGACGGGTGAAAACAATATCGGAAGAGGTGAGTTGGGTGAAAGATACCTTCCGAAAAGTGTTTGGTGCTTACGTCATGGGTGGACAAATGTCAGCATCGGACCACCATGTTCGGAAACCACTTTATGTCGAAGAGTGGTGCGATATGATACTGGCAGTTTAGGTTTGATGTGGTGGTTTTCTCCGTGCGTTGACTGCGGACCGCGCGCACGGTGAAATTATAATTTCAACAAGAACAACTTCGGTGTAAAAATAACAACTCTTGAAGGCAACAAATATTTATTTCCAAAGCAATTTACCAAATTCACATGTCAAAGAAGTGCATGGACGTCCGATCTACCAACGCAATCCGGTTCAAATTTAGTTTAAAAAATCTATAATAAAATATAACCGTTGGTGATTAAAGATAAAACATCTTTTAAACAGATTAGTGTTCAAATTTAGTTTAAAAGAATTTATAATAAAATATAACCGTTGGTTGATTAAAGATAAAACATTTTTAAACTCGATGGTGGGGCGATTATGTTTAAGAAAGAAAATCTTGGCAAAAGCGATATATCCAGAATCCACTCTCATTGCTGGAACCCAGTTTTATGTCATCGGTAAGATGTTTGCTCTTTCTATGATATTAGAGTCGTCCCTGTCAATTTACTGTTCCATGCATTAAACCTTTTTTGTCATATCTTGAACTTTTCAATCTAAAACAGAATTTCATGGTTGCGCAGGTCACGCAGTTTTGAAACTGCGACGAGGCTGTGCAAACAGAGGACTAGGCAGGAGCCGAGAGAAGCAGAAGGCGTATTATGT
This sequence comes from Pinus taeda, assembly GCA_000404065.3. Classification (NCBI taxonomy): domain Eukaryota; kingdom Viridiplantae; phylum Streptophyta; class Pinopsida; order Pinales; family Pinaceae; genus Pinus; species Pinus taeda. Next base: position 91,700 of record APFE030161932.1, on the reverse strand, counting down.
TTTGCAATCACGTTATGTGGGTGAACACATATAATCTCCAACTGTTCCAGCTGATGAATAATATTCATTTTAACCCTCTTACTACGATAGTGGGATAAAACTGTGGTTTAAAATGGTATGAGATTTCGTGACTATATTGACTGTATGAAATATCATGAACGATTGTTGCGTTCCAATAATGTAAGGGTTTTTGAAGCAAGTCTTCTCGATTTATCATAAAGATCAAAGATACCTTTTGATTAATTCAAAAGATTTATTTCAAAAAATGATGAAGCGTAGAATCTTGAATTCAGAAAATGTAAGGGTTATTTGGCATTCAAAGAATATAAGGGTTATTTGGCATTTTCAAGGACGGTCCTCTCCAACCCAGCATAGAAGACCAACTTTCGGGTTGGAGTTCTTGGCAGCTCTAAGCTGCTGGAGATATACGAATGTTATGGGTATTTGTTTTATTTCTCATCATCTGCAGCAAGGACCAAGCACAAAGGGGCGAAGCATCTATGAGGGTTTGATGATATGACATAGATTTTACTGTAAATATAGTTTTGCACGCTAATGGTTAAACCATAGTTATCGTATTTAAATTTCAGCTTTAATTAGAATTTTATTAAAAATTCAAAATAATTTTATAAGAAATCACAAATAAAATTTATTATTTTTTTGTTGTAGAAATTTATTATTTTTAATAATTATAATTTCGTGTTAATCTTATTTGTTAAGAAATCTTTTTAGAGAAATCATATTAAAGATAAAATTCTCCAGGCTTTTGGTTTTCCTCTTATTTTAATATAAAATTTACTGTTTTCATAACTGCAATTTTTTAATATACAATTTATTAAATATTATAATTTTTTATATAAAAAATTTATTTTTTATTTTTTGAAATATTAAATTTTATATTAATAAAAAGTCCTCGCGAAATCCATCAATTTTTGTTTCTATTTCGTACCAATATAATTTATTTTTATTCAACTTTATATTCACATAATTCAGTACCCAATTCCAATTAACGTATTTTGGAATATTTTTTAACCAATACCGACCTTGCTAACTATTGGTCAAACAAAATAATTGCTTTGCAAGATAATGGTCGAACAAAACAAAAAGTAATGGTTAAACAAAACAAAGTTGTAAGAGATAAACAGCCTACATCTCGGGGAGAATGACAAAAGAGATAGGTTCAAAGCAATCCTAAGACCTAAAGAGATACTTGGTGCATTATCAATAAGGTAGAACTCGTCCGTGGATATATTTTAATAACAAGTGTTTTAGAATTCAACCCCTTTATTTTACGCATAAAGGAAGGGTTTCAATTTATTTCTATGTTTAATTTATCCTATATTAATTAATTAAGTAAGGTTATATCACTATTTATTATGATATTGGCTATATACTATTAATATAACATCATCATCACATAAATCTTCAAATTAATATACATCTCATATTAAATAAATGTTATTATATATACATCTATTTGCAAGCATATTAAATAAACATATGGAACATGACCTAACAATATACACATCAAAATCAACATTTAAATTAAGTACATAAACATAAACAAAAAAATACACCATACGTATATATATAGAAATAGATAGATAAACAAGTCAAATAACTACATCAAGTCAAAAAATTCTACTTCTTATTAAGAATTTATATGATAAAGTGAAAATAGTTATTTAAGATTAAGAATATTGTTATTTAAAATCTATATATATTTGAATAAATTGATAATAATAATAATTTAAAAGTATTATAATTTAATTAATTTTTCTAATTTTTTTAATATGCTGAATTTAAATATTTTAATGCTTATCATAGATTGATTATCAACATTTATCAAGCTAATTTTAATTTATCAAATAGATAATGCATTCTTAAACAAAGATTGTCATTCTTCTCCCTTTATGATGAGGTATCCTTCTTCAAGAATGGAGGACATAATAAACCTTCACTCAATATGCATTATCTACTCATTGGATGCTTGAGAATAAAATTATTGATTTTTCAAGTAATTCTTAGAATGCAAACGATATATTGGACTCCTTATAAACACACTAAATATCATTGTAAGAAGAGGGTAATTTGAGGAACTTAGGCCTTCTTTGTGTTATCTGGAGTAGTGTAAGGCAAATCCTTGAATATGACTAGTTGAATGAGACATTTGTCATGATCTATGGTGAGTATACTGGTTAAACATGCGATCATATGGGTTAGGTTGAGAAGGGGAGGAGCTTATAACTTGTTTCCTTCATTTTATTGGACTTATAGCCTGCATTGGGAGTGGTATCTATAGCAGATGCTTATGGTTGGGTGGAACCATTCTCACACAAAATTCTTCTTTGAAATTATTTAGTTTAAAGATAGTTTTATTGTCATTCACTATGAAAATGAAAAGTTGGTGTTTATATATGTTATAAAATTCAAGATATTTTGTGGTTCTGTGTGATTGTTCTTGATATTTTTTTGTATTGTAAGTGTTACATGTACATATGCATTTTGTTCAATTATGTTCTTTCCTAGGATACTTAATTATCTATTGTTATGAAGAATTTTCCTCTCAAGGATTAGAATTTTAAAACCTATAATCTTGTCCTCAACCAATCAAGCATTAAGTAAGTAAGAGCCACAAATTATTTATGAACACCCTATCGCACAATGGCCATGGTATATTGAAGATTGTATTTTATTGTGGTTCACAACTCTCAACCAATTTTATATTATTTTTATTTTGTATAATGCATGGAGGGAGGGAGGAATGATGAAAAAAAGCATATTCACACCACAACCAATTAAAAATCATATATTAGGAGTGATGATTGTGGTTCACAACTCTCAACCAATTTTATATTATTTTTATTTTGTATAATGCATGGAGGGAGGGAGGAATTATGAAAAAAAGCATATTCACACCACAACCAATTAAAAATCATATATTAGGAGGCATCACTAATTTATGGTTACCCCATCTACATAAACATTATTATATATTGGAGCTTATACATTTTTATGGGATACACCACTCAATAAATATATTTACTACATATAATATATAATATAAAATATATAACTATCACTAAAAGTTGGAATCACATCAACAAAATATAATATATATATATATATATATATAATATATATATATATATATATATATAATATATATATATATATAGATATATTTATTTTATTAATAGTATCAATAATCCCAATCGTATGGGGTTCCTATGCAAGTTCCCAAAGTGCTAAGGTGAAGAGAAACACTACGAAGTTTTGGACACCTCATTATTAACATCATTATCATAACTTGTTAGATTCTTTGGATGGTCTATATCCCTCACTCACCTTTGTAATTATATTTTTTATTTTTTCATTGCAATTCCTCTTGGCCTCAATGGAAATCCCCTTATAAATCTTGAATACATATTGGCAAGTTGATTTAGATTGTGACTATGCTACCTAGTTGATAATTCCTTTTACATTAAAGTGGTTACCTATAGTCCTTGTGATCCATAAACTTCTGTCGATATTCCACTGGAAAAGTTCTTCACAACAAATATGATAATAATATATTAAAATTTTGATTTTTTACACTATTACAATTTTATTATTCTTCTAGATTTCTAGATTTAATTGCAATTATTGCATGCATGCGAATGGAAATTATGCAGAAAAGTAGAGAATGGAAAATAATCTCACACACATGCATAAGGCACAAGTACTATGGAAACCCTTTTTGGAGAAAACTAAGCTGGAAGGTGAGGTGGCTTTGCTCTCTTTATCTATCTAGAAATTTGGTTGTAGGTACAAAGAAGTAAGGCTTGTGCATGTGGGCATCTACAATGCACTAATCCTCCCTGTGTGTTATACCTCCTATCCCTCTTGGCTATCTTTTCTCAGTTATGGAATAAATTTCTCTTGAAGGAATGGAATACATCTTCCCCCTAGTGGCTTGGTTATAACACTGCCTGATAACCTACTAGTGGTTTAGTTTGACTACATCAAATATTAACAATAGTTACAATATAGACTCTTCTAGAGTCTTTTACATCAAAAACACATTTCTAGCCCCTTTCCCATGAATAATGTGGGACAATGTGGCATCCTCTCGAATTATAGTTGTGAAAATAGGAAGGTCAACTTTTGAGTGGCATAACATTTGCATACAAACTTCGATTGACACACTTATTACACCGATGGAAATACCTTTGTGCATAGAAAAACATGAAAAGGTGCAATGCTAAAGTGACAAAATTTTACCCCCAAAAAAAATTATTTGATGCCCCAAAATGCTCTCGGAAGGTTTCAGACCATGTTTCACCAAAATGGGTCCCACGAGTAGAAAAGGTCCCACGAATTGATAACTCAACGTTTTCCACCCTAAATGCATCGAGATGGATGAAAAATAATACAATGATACAATATAGATCACAACTCCACATTTTGGGAGGATTTTGGTCCCCAAAATAATTTACTGAATGAGGTGAGGAAATTTTTCCTTCACCTTCTCTGTATTGTACCATTTAGCTTTTCCTGGAAGTTCTCCCTTCAATCGAATCTGCCAAATCTCATGCTTCCCTTGACTTGTAGTTATGGACCTCTTCTACAAAACTATATCTTTTGTCAACTCTACCTAAGCATATAGTGCCAAATCCTCCATAGAACTTAGGACTTGTTCCTCTTCCTAATCTAGCATTGAAGGCTCATAGAGTTTCAAATTATCTACATTGACAACTGAGTAAATACACATATATGGTGGTAAATTGGGTCGATAAGAATTATCAACCACCTTTTCCTGTATATCAAAGAGAGTATACCTCAGATCCTTGATTTTATGACTAGGCCCCTGCAACCTCTCCTTGTTCAATTGTAACCATACTTTGTCTCCCACCTTAAATGATTTCTCTGTTTTGTGTTGATCATACCTGGAACTATAGTTATCCTATGAATTTTGCAGTGTTTCTTGTACCTATAGATGAACCCACCTGATTTTCTCTATAAAATGTTCAGCTCTCAAACCATCTCCCATGAGATCTTCACTCACTTCTCCTTGCTACCCATATGCAATGTCTAATGGTGAAGGCGGAAAATATCTAAAACAAGTTTCAAATGTGGACTTTCTTGTATAAATGTGGACTTCTCCAATGTAAGAATGTCGTATATGAAAAAAAAAATTAAAAAAAAAATAAAAAAAAAAATCATCTCAGGTCTTCAAATGCTTCTATTTGTATCGCCTTAGAAGTTGCACCAAAGTACTATTGACTAATGTATGCCCATCTATCTGTGGATGGAATGTTGTAAATCTCTTTAACTTTATGTCCATATTCTCCCAAAATGTAGTTCAAAATGCACTGAGAAATATTGTATCCTTATCTAAAATGATTCTCCTTGGTATCCCAAAGTGCACCCAGACCTGTCGAAAGAACAAGTGTGTTTCTTCTTGTCTACTAATGGTATTTTTTACAGGGCATCAGAACATACATATTTATGAACCTATCAACTATCACGAATAGATAGTCATGTCCCTTCGTGGTTTTTGGTAAACTATATGTATGTTCTGATGCCCTGTAAAAAATACCATTAGTAGACAAAAACCATGAAGGGACATATTTATGAACCTATCAACTACCATGAATAGGTAGTCATGTCCCTTCACGGTTTTTGGTAAACCTCCCACAAATTCCATCGAAATTCTTTCCCAAGGATGAGTAGGTATAGGTAAGGGATCATATAGACCCTATGTCTTGTTACTAGGCTTGCTGGTATAACAAAGCATGCATCCTTTTATGAACCTAGCTACCTACTCTTGCATATTAGGCCAATACACATACCTTTGTAACTTAGCCACAATATTCCCTACACCAAAGTTCCCTGCAACCTTGGAAGTGTGACCCTCTATAATTTTGTGCAATGTCTCACTTTTACAAACACATAGCTTATCCAGCTTGTTGAGTAACCAATGTTGGAGATGGTAGTCAATGGTGTTGTCTCCATGGTGCACATGATTCTCACTTTGCAACACCTCCTTTAAGTCATCATCATATGAATATACCTCTCTATATGCATAATGGGTGATGGTCTCCATGTGCATAAGATTCCCCAAAGTTGTAATCTTTGACATGGGTGGCCTTCAAAGTATGTTGGCCAAATTTTTTGTGCTACCCTTCTTACACTTGATCACCATATGAAACTGCTCTAAAAGCCCCATCCACTTGTAATGTTTGGTCTATTGTACCTTACGCTAGGCTTGCAAGGACTATATCGGCTAGTGGTCTATGTGGATTACTATCTCCTTTCCCATCAGATAGTTCTCCCACTTCTTCACAACTTGCACTATGGTATAAATATCCTTGTCTTAGGTTGCATAATTAAGGACTTCCCCATGAAATAAATCAGAATGGTAGTATACAAAAATTCCTACCTGCATCAAGATAACTCACAATGAATACCCACTCGCATTCTTATCACTGCAAAGGGCCATTACAAGTTTGGTAATTCACGAAATGGTGCTTGCCTAATCTTCTTCTTTAACTCCTAAGAATCCCTCTTCTAACATTTTCCCCACTGGAAACACTTTCCACTTGCTGTTATAGCATGGAATGGTGTTTCTACCATTGAATATGAGGCTATGAATTTGCTCAGGTACTCTGATGCCCCAATGAAAACCCTAACCTCAGAAACATTAGTAGGCACTAACCATTTCATGATGGACTCTATCTTGGAAGGATCCATCTTTAGCTCTCCTCCACCAATCACGTACCCCAAACAAACTAAGAATTGTTGTGTAACTTGCAATTCTTCACATTTGCTAGCACATGGTGCTTCTTCAATGTTTCCATCACCTACATCAAATGTGAAATATGCTAATCCTAGGTACCATTATATACCAGTATCATCCAAATTGACAATAAAAAATGAATCTATAAAAGTGCGGAGTACATCATTCATTAATCTCATAAACGTAGCTGGTGCATTGCATTGGCCAAATGGCATGACTAACCACTCATAGAAACCTTTCCTAGTTTTAAAGGCAGTCTTCTAGGTATGTTTTTCTTTGACTCAAACCTGGTAATATCCAAAATTCAAGTCCAACTTGGTGAAGTACTTTTCTTGTTGCCACTGATCCAACATATTATCTAATCTAGGTAGGGGGTATCTTTTCTTGAGCATGATTTTATTCAACACCTTGTAATATATACACTTCAGCCAAGTCCCATCCTTGTTTGGCAGATGAGTGACCCACATGGTTATGTAGTCGATCGAATGACACCATGTTCTAGCACTTGTTGCAACTATTTCCTCGCCTCACTAACTTCTATAGCAAACTGTCTGTACAACCCAATATTTGGAGATGGGGAGTCTGGAAATAGCTAGATCTTGTGCTCCAATTTTCTCTTAGGTGGTAACCCATTAGGCTCATAAAACATCCATGTATGTGTGTAACAAATCCTCCAATTGTTGTTTCTATTTCTTAGTACACCCCTCCAAGGATTCATTTCCTCTTATTGACTCCTATTTATACTGACTTTCTTTTCAAAACAATAAAACACACTTCTTGCTAGAACTAATGAAAATCTTCGCTTGGTTTGCACTTACTAGTGAAATTTTTTACTTTCCTTTGTGTGTGTCGATGATGAATGATTTCGCATCCTTGAGGGTTTGATACTGGTTCAATATCCTCATGAATATTGCATCGCACATGTACATGTATGGTCTCCCAAACATGACTCAACATACACCAAGGGGAACCACATCTAGCTCTACTTCATCAATAAAATTAACACTGATAGAAAATATAATTTTACACTGTTTTGTTACCTTCAGATCAATGTCCTTTTTTACCCATCGCAATGGATATGGATTTGGATGATCATGGACTTCATGCCCCAATGTCTTGACCTATATCTCTATATGGAATATTTTGGTCATTTCTTTCTCTTCCTGCTATTAAAGGCTACTCAGATTCACCTCCTTCTGCGCTGATGTACATATGATCTTCTTTGATCTACTTTCAACTTGGTTACTCGAATTAGTGGCCATGATATTCTTCTTCTTGTTATATTTCTTGTCGTTCTTTGGTTTTATCTCTAGATGCAACTACCAACACTTCTCCTCTGTATGATCATCTATGTTGCATTGGTTGTAGTGGTTACTAGAATCTTTTCACTGGTGTGTTGTGGATTCCATATTTTTATCTTTTCCACCTTTTACTTGTTATGAAACCAGCTCACGAAATATAAGAAGATATAGATCAATGACTTCAGAATTGGCCTCTTCGAGTGGGAAACCTCCTTTATATTACAAAAATGCATAATTCTTAGACGATTCAAATAAAAAAAAAAAAATCCTTTCTATATATAGGAGTCTAATGGGTCACAATATAATCAGAGTCAACATAAAAATAATAATGTAAGGGCACAACAATAACAATAATGGGCTTCTATGGGGCACAATAATAAAAATATGGGGACTACATGGGCACAACAATAACAATAAGGAGGATACACTCACAATAACAATGAGGTAATAATCTTGATGGATTGGAAATAAATATCCATCAAGTTACTTAGATGAAGAAATACGCTAAGTTTAAAAAACACATAAAATCCTTACGGGAGAGAAAGGTAATATTTTATGAGGAAAATCCATGCGGGAGAGAAAGGAGATATTTTCTGAGAAAAGCCTAGGCAAATTGATAAAAAGAACCATAAAAGTGAGGTGTCACTAATGGAAACCATATCATGAAAGAGGGTATTAAATACCCGTTGAAGAGATAAATAAGGGAATTTTATCCATGGAAATAACTCTGAGGTCGGGGGTGAACTGGTGAAAGCCAGTTCTAGGTTGGGTGGAGGTGCTCGGTTCTCCAAGTGAAAATATTTCCAATTGCTCTTGTCTCAACCACTTGCATGGGAGTATGTTTACTCCTTACCTTTTATGTTGTTGAATCGCTTAACACAAGTGTATAGTTTTATGTGTTATCTTTAATTATGAAGATGATTGAATTCTTATGCATGTGACCCTTATTACATCCAAATGTAGATTTAGTGATGCGAGCATAGAAGATAGTTATTAACACTTGGGTGAAGGAGCTATATGGAACATGTTACTAATGGTAGAATCTACATGTGACCACTATTCATGAGTAGAATTGCATGTACTAACTTTAATTATGAGATGATTATATACAAATGCATGGGATAACTATGGAATCTAAATTTAATCAAAATTAAATTTAGTGAAATAACATAGTACATCTTTAAAATTATGTGATGTCTCTGTTTTCAAGGTGGTATTTAGGCATGACACATCGATGTATGCAGAACAATTATGTTTTAAGGCTTCAAATTGTATAGCATATGGTTTAGGTTATCTATGTTATACATTATGCGTCATAGGAATTGCCTCTAATGAGGCTAGTTTAGATATTTATGCATATTTCATAATATATATGTTAGTAATACCTTCGATTATTCCAGTAGGGCTATGATCATGATTCATGGCCATACTAGATATAATAGAATCAAGATAACGTTCCATTAATGCTTGTGTTGAGTCATCAAAGAATCTTATTGGTTGCATGTCATGATTGATTCTTTTATCCAAGTTGTAATTTATGCTTAAGGGTTGATTTGAAACTTAAGTCTTGGAATTGAATGTAAAAGCTCACTCATGGATCCAATAAAGCATAGAAGGATTTTGTAATATTGTGCCCAGGGGATATGGTTCATTACTTTTGATGTTGTGAATTTTGAAGAATATGAGTATAGTTGCATGAATAATAATTGTTCATTCAATTATGGAACAATTATACTTGTGACGAATATTGAATCTAACTTTAATCAAAGTAAATTTAAGGAGTGGGAACCTAGGAAGTAATTATCAAATTAGGCCCACGGGAAATGTGACAAATGCTATCGGAGCCTTAAGTTCAAACATTTTGGCCTATAGGCCAATCCACCCATATCAGATAAGAATGGGTTGTAGGTTCTATTCCAATGAATTTTAGGGTAGTGTCTTAAGGCATTAAAACTCAGAATCGTTGAAATTAAATTTTAAAATAAATTGTTAGAGAGGCATGTTGAAGCAATCACACACACACACATATATATATAAGTTTGAATTGATGTTTTTTTAGGCAATGGTCATATATATTTCAATGAAAATTTTATTTCTATAATTACTAAAAAAAATTGTGGTTGTAAAGAAGTTCTTCCCTCAATGGCTTATGAGGAAGATATTGTCCCTAGCAAATTTAAAGAGAGACCACAAAAAAACTGCTATTAATATCAATCATTTATTATTATTAATTCCTCACGAGAATCAAATCTACTAAATAAAGTCATTTTCGTATTAAACAAGCTTATTATGTATGAATACAATAGTTAGTCAACAAAAGTGACCTTCCACCATATAATAATTTGGTCGGGCCAACCGATTTATCTCCTATATAAGGATGAGTTTCGGTTGATGGACTGTTTCATCCAGGAAGGCATATTGAGCCTTAGATTCCTTTTTTGTATGTTGTTGGGTGAATCTTGCTTGAAATTCAGTAGGGAAGTATAGATACTAGTTCCTGGTGTTGATTTGAATAGTGAAAATTACAATGTCCATGAGATGCTAAAAGAAAGGGCCCAGAGATGGAACCCTCTTTCATGATAAGGTGGTCATCGAGAACCTACCACACATATAGTAAGCCAGAGGCATTATCCTCTGTCTTCTACAGGAAGCCTATCATTTCCATATTTGTTCCAGCTCTCGTCTTCCCCAATCATTCTAATGAAAGGGTATGTACACCAAATCGAAGATCTCGCTTCGACTATGAGGGGCGGAGAAAACCGTAGTCCTCTATCATCAATCATAGTACAAGGTATATCATAAACTAATAAGTTATTCTGGTGGGAAGCAAAGCCCTTACTGGTCCCTCAGCAGATGTTGGACTAGGAGATCATGTACGAGCACTGAATAAATAGCTTCGTTTGACCATTGAAGGAATGAGGATAAGGCAGGAGTGACACTTCCTGAATTGGATTCTTTCTCTCAGGTTTGTAAAAACAAAATAATTCTGAGCCTTTATGCTTTAAATCATTCCATGGATCAATTCATTACATAAAATTTGGTTGGATCTGCATGCCATATCAATCATGGTACTCAAATAAGATATAGGAAGTCATAGATTTCACTTAAGTAAGGATGATTTTTTCTTTTCGATCCACAAAGTCGTGTTCTCTACTTGCCTTATCCACTGATATGGAGATGTTATCGCCTTATCCAGTTTGTTTTTCTTTTATATAGGATCTTGGCATTGCAGACATACGAAATGCATAATTGAGAAATTTCTCTTTAAATAAATAGGGATCCTTTGCTTCTCTACATGGAGGTAGGAGGTCATTCATCCAAGTGTAGCGAGTGACATTCAAGTAAGCTTGTAGATCTCCTAGGTACACCTACGCATATCTTCATTTTTCTCACATATCTACAACCCTTTGAGCGAAACCCTCGTACCTCGTGTGACGTTCACTTATCATTTGTAAGTGAACTACACACCTTTGGATTGAAAATTATTTACCTCCGTAATCTGGTGGGTTTTTAGTGGTTACAAAGAGGTATGAGGACTTGTTGCAGGGAATGTCGAGCTCGAAAGAGAAGATCTGGCATTGGATATCATCTAATGTTTGAGTGGGTGGGGTTGAGCTTCATGAGGACTCGCAATATAGAATAGGCCTAACGGAAACTATGACGACCCTCGCATAGCCTTCCTCCATGATGGCTTGCTCATATGATGAATTCCTCATGTTGGCCATCGCATCTTTTTTTGTTTGATGATTTTTGTATGATGGCTCACATCACCATAAATTCTTGCATTAAATAAATAAAACATTGTTCTGAGTTTTGCATCATACTTATAGTAAATATGTCATAGAATGGTATGGAATAGTGGCTTGTATTCATCATAGTTCAATTCTCTGTGGCATGACATATGAATCACGATTTCAATTTGTTACTTCTTAGTTTGCATCGATTAGACTAGGATGAAAATATGTAGATTTGATCAATTAATTGACATGGTAATAGTTGATTGTGATATAGAGAAAATATTGTGTAGTTCTATCTTTTTGCAGGAACCAAAATTCTCCTCCTGCCAAAACATTGGCATGGCCTTTTATTTTAGTAGGTGGTTGATAAGAATTTTCATTTCATGGAATCTTTTGGGTGGGTGATTTTCTTGTGGCCTGACCTAAACTTTTCATAACATATAAAATTTTATGTTGGATTGTCCTAGCCAGTAGTGTAGAGGTTCCAAATGGTGGGTGACCTGACTTTCCAGGTAAGCAAGAAGCGACCATGCTCTTACAAGTCCAAAAACAAGTCGACCGTGATAACCTGTGGGGCTATAGGGTCTACAAAATCTAAGGTGAGGTCACCAACACTAAATTAATTAATGATGCTATGAATAAGATGAGAAATTTTTCATTTTGATTTCTCATCCATGCCCTTATTATCATATGGTAGATGAGATTTAAACAATTGTGACCCATACACTCACACTCAACCAAGACCTGCATATCCAAAAACCATTAATTAAATACTCACTTAAAGATAGTTGGATATTTTCAATATAATTGGAAATCTATAATATAATTGGAAATTTATAATATTATGAGAAATTTACAAAATATTCAGAAATTTATAATATGTTTGGACATTCAAATTATATGGTGTATTTGTATCTTAATAAGATACAATAAAGTCAAATATTAAACTACAATTCTTTGATAATTCATTAATTACATTTTTAAAGTGTATATGGGAATAGTGGTTGTATAAATGAACAAGGTCAGATTTAATCCTTACACCTATTTTAAATATCCAAGTATTTGGATAGATATAGTAGCAAGGTGGAGCGGAGAAAACTAGAAAAGTTAGATGGGAATAAATAATTCTACGATGTGTTTATGTGACATAGAACCTTGCAATGATGTAATACAAAGACTAACCACAATTAACATATCGATAAATTTTGATAAGTAGAAATTGACAATATTTTTCCTACTTAATTAGGTGTTTGGAGTTATATGGAAATTAAATTTTTATTTCATTATATAAATGATCTGGTGAGAGCATAAAGACCCTATACCATGATACTTGCATAGTTTTAAATGTTCATGGTAAAGAGCGAGAAATAAAAAAATTTGTAATGATGGTAAAGTATGATTATTGCATCAAAAGTGGGATTATATACCCATAGTATTAATGAAATATTCAATTTTATAACAGGTAGTACATCTATACAAAGAATATATATATATAATATATATATATATATATATATATATATATATATATATATAATATATATATATATATATATATCATTGAGGAATGCGAAGGTTCAAATACTAAATGCCTCCACTTAAGAGGAGTAAGACATGTAACCAACTTAGAAATAATAATGGATATATTATGTAATAGAAGTTATGAATAAATAGGGAGGTGAATAAGTGATTAGAATAAAAAAAATGATGAAATTTAATGATAATGTCATTATATCATTCTACTCATATTAAAATCAAATTTTTAGTTGTATGATTTCTATGTAAGGACATTGTTGGCATTATGACACAGTTTTGGTGCTATGACGTAGGTGTTGTCCTTGATGACAACTCACTCAGATGACAGATAACAGTTCAGGCTCACTGAATGAAGGAAAAAGAGATATACGCAAGTTCCCCTTGACCAAGCCGCGTATAGACACGGGTTCGACGACCAAAAGGTGCGTATATGTATACATGCACTTTCATGCAAGGAAAGGCACATACATGTTTGAAAACTCAATTTTGGACCATGGTATTTCGACATTGATCCATGGTATTTGATCTGAAGTGTTCACCCTAGGTATTTGGTTCACGATATTGGTTCTAAGTGGTTTTGGTACATGGTATTGAGTGAGGCCTAGGACTATAAAAGGAGGAGAAGATCATTAGGAAAAGGCACTCATGAATTGAATATCTAATGAAGAGCAAGATATAGAATATTGGTTATTGGGTTATGGTGCACAACTAAATCTGAATCAAGGAGGAACCTAAGTGCTTGAAGAAGGATAAGTTCTATTGATGGGTCAAGATCTTAAGGCTTGATGAGAAGTATCTTTGTGTGGTTTTTGATCTTTTATCTGAATAATTGGTGCATGTCGTAATTTGTAAATCTGATGATCTGAGTATAACTAATGTCTGAATAGTGGTAAAGGTTAAATCATATTTTACAGATTTTTACGCAGGTTCGGTATAGCAAAGGCATGTATACACGCTGGTTTGGTATTTAAAAACTACGTATATGCAGGTCTGCCTTGAGAAAAGTGTGTATGCACGCAGGTTCGTGATAGGTCCCTATAATACTAGTGATTACCCCATTACTATTGTAGTTGTATCCCTTATTAATATTGTTGTGCCCCTATTGTCCCCATATTTTTATTACTGTGCCCCATATGATCCCTCTATTGTTATTTTTGTGGCTTTATATTATTATTGTTAGGTCGGCTAGGTTATATTATGACTCCTTAGACTCCTATATATAGAAAGGAGGTTTTTTCATTTGAATCATCCAAGAATTGTTCATTTATGTAATGTAAAGGAGGTCACCCCCTCGAAGAGGCTGAATTCTAAGGCGTTGATGTATCTTGTCTATCTTTTCTTGAGCTGGTTTCATAACAGCTCAACACATTGATGTAGCATACACCTCATAAAATATTTTTTAGCTACTTCTACTGTTGCAATGTTTTAGGTTTTGGATTGGGTTCTAGTTACTGTTACTGTGTTCTGGTTACAACATTCAGAAAATCGATTGTTTAATTCAGTTTTGGTTGGTGCAAAGGAGATTGGTTGATGTAGATATATTTGATGTTTGATTGATGTTAATGATGGATCTAGTATGAAAATCAATGAAACGTGGTCCCTGGAAGAATAGAGAAGGTTGTAGCCTTCTATAGGTCAACACCTACATACTAGTACATCAGCTAGTACAAGTGCTGTGGGGTTGTAGCTCCCTTCCAGGAGAAGCTGGAGAATGAGAGAAGGTTGTAGCCTTCTACAGGTAAAAGCCTGCGTACTGGTATAAGACTGCACCAGTACAAAATATTGTAAAAGAAGTTTCTTATTAAAAGAAAGATAGAGATGATTGCAGTAGGTGGTTTTCACCCACATTGGGTTTCCACCTTATATCTTGTGTTCATGTGTGTGACTGTTTGATTTGTTTTTACTGCTCCTGATTACTATTTATATGGTTTTGATGCACATATTAATGATAAACTTATGAAGAATTAACTAAATTATAAGTTTACAGGGTATACGCTAGTTTCTTTATATACAGTTTTGTATGCACGCAAGTTTAATTAACTAAAGTAGCGTATATGAATCAAAATATGGAAATGAAATACTACTGACTTGCTAATACTGATTCACCCCCCCCCCCCTCTTAGTATTATTTCCAACAATTGGTATCAGAGCAAGTTCCTTCAGAAGAAGCTTGATTGCTTGAAGAAAGATCCATCATCATGAGTTACTACAAAAGAGAGGGGTCCATTAGACCACCGATCTTTGATGGGAGAAACTTCATCTATTGGAAGGTAGAAACCATAGCCTATCTTCAATCTCTTGGAACAGATGTTTGGGAAATCATGGAAGGAGTATACACATTTCCGGAGGCAATTCCTACAGATACGATAGGTAAAAAGAAGTATGAAACAAATGCCAAGGTTGTCAATACATTATTGGGGAGTCTATCACAATCAAAATTTGTCAAGGTTATGTAGCTAAAAACTGCCAAAGAAATATGGGAAGAGATCGTTCTAAGCTATGAAGGATACGACCAGGTAAAACGTGCAAAACTACAATCTCTCAGAGTTCAATATGAAACTCTCAAAATACAAAATGTTGAAAGTATAGCTAATTACTTCTTATGTATAGATGAGATTGTTAATCACATGAAAAGCTTGGGTGAAGAGATAAAATAAGTTACTGTAGTTGAAAATGTTTTAAGATCCTTGTCTTCTAAGTTTGAATCAAAAGTTTCTGCCATAAAAGAAAAGCAGAATCTTTAGAGTATTACCATGACACAGCTGCACAGAATCCTAACTACTTTCGAAATGAGAAAAGGGGGTCCATCAGATATAAGAGAAGCCACATTCAAAGCTTCAGGAAGAGAAGAACTCAATGAATCAGGACATAATTCAGAAGGAGAGGAAGAAGCAAACTTTGTCAAGAAGCTTCAGCAGGGTATTGGAAGATTTAGAGGTAAGCTACCTTTCTAATGCTTTTCTTGTGGAAGAGTCAGTGATTATGCAGCCAAATGTCCTCATAAAGATAAGGTTGATAAAGGTAAAGAACCAACAAAATGGAATAGAAAACAAAATGTAAGTAAGAAGAGCTATTATACGCATGAAGATAGTGATGGTTTATCAAATAGTGATGAAGATGAAAATGGTAATGACTATAGACTTCTGATGGCTTTTGAAGACGATAATTTCTTGGATGCTTTAGATGAAGATGGTCTCTATGAAGAAACTTCTAAACTTAAAATATGTTTAGAAGAAAAGAGTATGATTATAGATACTGTGACATTCTAACTCGCTGAAAGGGAAAAACAAAATGAAAAGTTAGAATGTGAAATTGTGGGTCTAAGAAAAGATATTGAGAAAACAAAATCACTCAATCTTAGATTTGTGAAAGGATCAGAAACTTTAGATGAAATTATCAAAGTGCAACGTTCTCCTCTGATAAAGGCAGGTCTTGGATATACTGAAGAAACATCTCAAGCACAGAAGCCATCAACCTCCAAAATCCATCTTGATGTAGCAAGGAGAAGTGACCAAGCTGACAATCGTTAGCAAAGGCATAAAGAAGATTATCGGGTAAATCAGGTTCAATCTACTTCAAGGATAAACAGAAGCTATAACCAACCACAGGTAAATCAATCTCAATTTGCTTGAAGAATGAATGTCAATGGAAACTACAATCATCAGGTCAGTAGATTTGATAATTGTAAGAATTTCTTTAATGGCCATTGCTTTTCATGTCATAATTTTGGACATAAGGCTGCTCAATGTGTTGCTTACAAGACCATCATGAAAATAGAAGCACAAAATCAAAGGAATGTGACCGGGATCATGAAAAGAACCTACAATAACGTTTCTACTTTTGAAAATGAAATAGAATTCTCTATCTATAAAAACTTTGCTCATGAAGATTTTGTATGCAGGAGTAAATTTCGGAAAACATATCAGAAGGAGCAAGCTTCATTGGGTCCAAAAACATGGAGAAAGAAAGAACCACAAACAAAAATATGTGGAATATCCTTGTATGTAGACAGACAAGAAAATTAGTGGTATATTGACAGTGGATGCTCGAAACACATGACAGGTGATAAAGAAAAACTTCAGTCATATAATGCTTTAGAAAAAGAAAAGAAGGTCCCATTTGGTAATGACACTCCTGTAGTCATAAAAGTTAAAGGCTCTGTTCTCTTAAAACAAAAGGTTAAAGTTGGGAATGTTATGTATGTTGATCGTCTAAAGCATAACCTATTGAGTGTCAGTCAAATGTGTGATCAAGGAAATGAAGTAGTATTTCGATAAAATGGATGTGTTTTTCCTGAGCTTGATACAGGAGAAACAGTGATCAAAGGTGTCAGAACTCCAAACAACTTGCACATACTCAAGGGAGGACAACTACAGTGCTATCTAAGCAAAAATGATGGACACTGGCTATGGTACAGAAGACTAGGGCATCTAGGCTTCCCTCAAATAAGAAAAGCATGCAGATACCAGGCGGTTTTTGATCTTTTGGATATCCGCATTCCAGAAAATACAATATGCAAATCATGTCAATTTGGTAAGCAAACCAGAACACATTTCCTTGAAAAGGAAGGATCAGCTAGTAAGCCTCTTGAACTTGTTCATACTGACTTATGTGGACCATCAAGGAAAAATTCACCTCGTGGAGAAGAATATTTTATATTGTTCATTGACGATTTTTCAAGAATGTGTTGGATAGGAATTCTAAAGCACAAAGACGAAGCTTTCAAAAAGTTCAAATCCTTCAAATCCTTGGTTGAAAATGAATCAGATCAAAAAATCAAATGCCTCAAGTCTGATCGAGGAGGGGAATTTACCTCGGATGAATTCTTCGACTTTTGTGAAGAACATGGAATAAGAAGGGAATTATCTACCACAATAACTACTCAGCAAAATGGATTCGTAGAAAAAATGAATAGAACTATTTAATAAATGGCTCATGCGATGCTAGATGAGTCTGGGACTCCTACAACCTTCTGAGGTGAATCTACATTTGCTGCCATCACTATTCTCAACAAAACAAATGTCCGGGTAAACAACACTCAAACTCCACATGAACTTTGGTATGGTAAGACTCCTATTGTAAAAACCTTCAAAGTTTTTTGAAGCAAATGTTACATCAAAAGGACTAATGAAAACCTTGCCAAGTTTGGACCTAGAGCAGATGAAGGAATTCTCCTTGGTTACTCTTCCTGAAGTAAAGGATATAAATGTTATAATAAAAAACTTGGGAAAATTTTTTAAAGTATTGATGTTGTGATTGATGAAGCAGGCAAAAATCCAAACCAGGTAAAAAGTGAAGATTGTAAAGAAGATGAGGATTATCCTTCCACATCAAATTAGACTAATTCTGAAGAAGAATAAGAAGTATATATTAAGAAACGAGACAAATTCATCCTTGAAAATGATCCAAAACTTGTATACAGACTCAGAAAGGCCCTCTATGGTCTAAAATAAGCTCCAAGGGCATGTTATTACCATCTTGACAAATATCTACATCAACAAGGTTCTTCAAAAGGATCAGATGATAACAATCTATATATAAATATTGATAATGATAAATTACTAATACTTGTTGTGTATGTTGATGATATCATATTTGGTAGCAATGAAGAAGCCATGAGTCAAAACTTTCCTTTGGTAATAAAGAAAGAATTTGAAATGTCCCTTCTAGGTGAGTTCACATATTTTCTCAGTCTACAAGTTCAACAAAAGAAAGATGGCATATTTTTGTCACAAACCAAGTATCTCAAGCAGATCTTGAAAAAATATGGCATGGAAGACTGTAAACCAATATGTACCTCCATGGTAACAGGATGCAACCTCAGTGAAAATGATGAATTAGCAACATTACATCAACCAACCTACAAATCCATGATTGGCAGTCTGCTCTATTTAATAGGTACCTGACCAAACATCATGCATGTAGTGGGAATAGTTGGAAGATTCCAAGAAAATACAAAGGAATCACACCTTTAGGCAGTCAAAAGGATCTTCAAATCCTTCAAGGAACTTAGAATTTTGGCTTACGGTATCCTAGGGACACAGATCTTACACTTCATGCATACACAAATGTAGATTGGGTAAGAAGCGTGGATGATAGAAAAAGCACCAGTGCTAGTGCATTCTATATGGGTTCCAGATTAGTGTCTTGGTTTAGCAAGAAACAAAGTTCAATTGCATTATCTAAAAATGAACCAAAATATGTCGCGCTGCATCTTGCTGCACACAAGTTCTTTGTATGATGCAAACATTTCAAGACATTCAAATCACATGTACTCCACCCACTTCCATTCTATGTGATAATACAAGTGCAATCAATATTTCAAAGAATCCAGTCATGCATTCCAAGACCAAGCACGTACCTATAAAATATCATTTTCTCCATGAAAAAGTGCTTGAACGAAAGGTCAAATTGGCGTATGTTCCCTCCAATGAACATGTAGCTGATATATTCACCAAAACTCTGCCCAAAGAGACATTTGAATACCTCAGATAGAAGCTGGGAGTAGTTGATGCATCATCCTATTTTTGACATTTATTTGTTTCAGAGAACAGTGGTTGTATGCAAGTTTCATGAAGCGTATCTGCATACATACGCAGGTTTCTATAGATACAACTGCATATATGTTGGTTGAATAATGTTAGTGGGCCAAATTCAGGATGAAAAGAGTCTGATATGGGTCTGATAGTGATCATCTAGCACAAGTTCAGGGGGAGCATATACTTCTAATTGTTGGCATTATCTTCGTATAATTTCACAGTTGTTTTTTATTCACGTGGAATAGGTGCAGAGGGAGATCATGGTTGCTGGTCTGGATGGTTATTGACAGATGCTGTTGATGATAGTTGTTGATGACTATCATAGTCTTGTTCTAGATATTTTGTCTCTATATCATGTATATCTTTTATCATCAAGGTCATGTAACAACCTATTTGTTTCCCCACTATGCCTGGGATGGATGATGTAATGTTCTTGTTTAATCATGTATAAACTTTTGGTGTATCCCCACTTGGTTGGGAGATGGATATATGTATGAGTCTTTGGTGATAGGAAGGTCATTTACGATGTATAGAGTCATGTTCTTGTAGAACATCTTTTTGCATACCTTTCTTACAGTCAGGGGGAGCATGAACAACACACTTCAGCATATGAGAGATTTCACCATGTACTCAAGGCGAGCATAACCCTTTGCCCTTGATGACAAAGTGGGAGAGTGACTTGGGGTTTCCATCAAGTCCAAAGGGGGAGATTTTTGGTGTTATGACACAGGTTTGGTGCTATGATGCAGGTGTTGTCCTTGATGGTAACTCACTCAGATGACAGATCACGGTTCAGGCCCACAGGATGAAGGAAAAAGAGACATCTGCAGGTTCCCCTTGACCAAGTCGTGTATACACGTGGGTTGGACGAACAAAATGCGTGTACGAATATACACACACTTTCATGCAAGGAAAGGCACATACATGTTGGAAAACACAATTTTGGACTATGGTATTTGATCCATGGTATTTCGACATTGATCCACGGTATTTGATCTAAAGTTTTCACCCCAGGTATTCGATCCACGGTATTCGTTCTAAGTGGTTTTGGTCCATGGTATTAAGGGCTAGGACTATAAAAGGAGGAGAAGATCATTAGGCAATGGCACTCATGAATTGAATATCTAATGAAGAGCATGATCTAGAATATTGGTTATTGGGTTATGGTGCACAGCTAGATCTAAATCAAGGAGGAACCAGAGCGCTTGAAGAAGGATAAGTTCTATTGATGGGTCAAGATATTAAGGCTTGAAGAGAAGTATCTTTGTGTGGTTTTTGATCTTTTATCTGAATAATTGGCACATGTCATAATTTGTAAATCTGATGATCTAGGTATAACTAATGTCTAAATAGTGGTAAAGGTTAAATCATCTTTTACAGATCTTTACGCAAGTTCGATATAGAAAAGGCGGGTATACATGCTAATTTGGTATTTAAAAACTGCGTATACGTAGGTCCACATTGAGAAAAGTGCATATGCACGCAGGTTCGACACATTGAAGTAGCGTACACCTCATAACATATGTTTTAGCTACTTCTACTATTGTAGTGTTATGGGTTCTAGGTTGGGTTTTGGTTACAACATTCAGAAAAGTGATTGTTTGATTCAGTTTTGGTTGGTGCAAAGGAGATTGGTTGATGCAAATATATTTGATGTTTGATTGATGTTATTGATGGATCCACTCTGAAAATTAATGAAAATTGGTCCCTGGAAGAAAAGAGAAGGTTGTAGCCTTCTGTAGGTCAGTACCTACGTACTAGTACATCACCTAGTACAAGAGCTAGGGGGTTGTAGCTCCCTTCCATGAGAAGATGGAGAACGAGAGAAGGCTGTAGCTTTTTGTAGGTAGAAGCCTGAGTACTGGTATAAGACTGCACTAGTACAAAATATTGTAAAAGAAGTTTCTTATTAAAACAAAGATAGAGACGATTGTAGCAGGTGGTTTTCACCCACATTGAGTTTCCACCTTATATCTTGAGTTCATGTGTGTGACTATCTGATCTATTTTTACCGCTCTTGATTATTGTTTATATGTTTCTGATGCACAAGTTAATGATCAACATATGAAGAATTAACTAAATTATAATTTTACAGGGTATACGCTAGTTTCTTTATATACAGTTGCGTATACACACAAGTTTAATTAACTAATGTAGCGTATATGAATTAGAATATGGAAATGAAATATTACTGACTTGATAATACTGATTCCCCCCCCCCCCCCCCCCCCCCCCTCCAATATTATTCCAATAGACATAGCTTAATAAAATAAAAATTAATGTCGGTAAAGATAGTCCAGTCAAGGACATAACTTGATGGAATAAATTTTACACATATAGAGATCTTGAAATATGAAGGGAAGAAATGTTTAACCTTTATGAGATCAAATTCAAGTGTTTTTTTTCCATATATCATGGACAACATGAGGAATAATAAAAAATAAAAGTATATAAATAGAAACTATATAAATCATCAGGTAAGATGTCCATCACCTATTGTCAAGATTAAAAGAAGTTGATGATTAATCCTAGACGAAATTATAAAGGTTTTATTTAAGGATATCTATTCATAAAGGTTCCCATAAAAAATCATTAAGATCATTAAGGATAGGTCATTGTATAAGACTATGTATTTGTACAATTTTTCTCTCAATTTAATATTTTGATTGGTGCATCTACATGTAATGATGCAATCCATTTTTGAATATAATTTTGTCGTTGGGGAAAATCACTTAACCTTACTAGGTTATTATATTCAGTAACATATGCATATTTCATTGGAAATGCATAGTTTGGACCTACAATTGTCTTTTGAGTAAAAAATATCTAAATAATTGTAACTAATATAAATAAGAAGTGCAAGTTTTATGTTCAAATCTATACTGAACTAGGGTCAAAATTGTGAAGAGTATGCACACATGCAATACAACTTATTGTATGCATGAAGACATCATACATTAATAATTGTATGACCTACATAAGTAGGTCAATGAGACTGGCACCTAAAAGTACAAATACATAATGGAAGTGTAAAAGCAGCTCCTAAGCCTTGCGATTAATATTAGTAAGACAATACTAAATGGAAGTTCAAGGCCACATTCTTGACTTTACTCAAACTCCAATGTGTCAACTCAAGTCATGCAATCACAAACTTCACATTCTTGATGTGCATACCCATCTAGGTATAGATGGAGTTTCTGCTGATATCTTACAAATAGGAACCTTTCCAATTTGAATAAAAAAAAAAGATGCTTTTAGTAAAAGAATTGTAGATATTACATAGGTACTTCATATGTGAAGTGATAAGATCAAAATGATCTGTGTGTGTATATATAAACTCTATAAAAACAGAAATGACAAACAGATCAGATATGGTGATGATGACACACTTGAATAAAAATGTATATATATATATATATATATATATATATATATATATATATATATATATATTATATATATATATATATATATATATATAATATATATATATATATATATATATATATATATATATATATATAGATAGAGATATAGATAAGATATATATATATATATAATATATATATATATATATATATATATATATATATATTATATATATATATATATATAATATATATAAAGAGAGAGAGAGAGAGAGAGGCAGTTATGTCTAGTAAGAAGTACACTATATTTGGAACATGGCTGACCCGAATTAATAAAATAATCATTAGTAAACTAGAGCTTTTCACATTAATATAACTTATGCTGTTAGGCTGGGGGTAGAATAATGCACGCATCAAGTAAAAAATGGAACATATAAAATATTCTAGACAAGGAGGAAAGAGGATAACAAATCATGCAATAACTTGTTGCTAAATTAAGAAGAGGATGGCTAAGTGGAATTGTGTGGTGCCGGTAAATTCCAAGTGCGGACACAAACAATTCCTCTATCCCGAGAGAGCAGGTCTAGCCATAAACATGCAATCTATGGAAAATATCCTTGATCTAGAATCAATTAAGAGGGCTTACCCCTTGGGACGCTATTCCGCTTGGTGGTGATCTTGCTTCCTCACTCTAGCTATCTTCCATTTTCTTCCATCGAATACCTGAAACAAGAAAACAAACAAAAACAACAAACGTGATAACATACAATATTATGTTCAGCCTAATTAATAGGTCAAGGAAAATTAAGCCATAAAGATGTAAAATAACACTTCAAGTAGGAAATCAATCAATAGTTGTATTCATATAAATCAGAAAGAGATTACAACCAATGCCTTGACATTGTCAGTCTCCTCCGATGTATTTGGGTTCCCACACTTCTATTGCATCTCATGGATAGCCGAAACAATGGAAGTTTTAAGGCTTCTTCCCTCTAGTCTCAAGCCAAACCAAAACACACTATTCTCCCTCAAACATGCACTAGAAATCTTCAAGCTATAGATGTCTTGCTAATCATTCAAACTCACTCCAAAACTAGTTTAGCTCGGGAAAAGAGAAGTTTATATAGCTTGGATGGGTGGGAGATGGTTCCTCTCATCATGGGAGAAGGTATTATCTCTTGAGTTTGTTCCATCCTAATAGGGGAAAGCAGACCAATTTGACTTCTTTGGCTCCATCTACCCCAACCATCTACTAGACTTTTGTTGCAAAGCTTCTAGAGTTGGAAGCTTCGACTCCATATTTAAAAATCTTCCCAAAAGAGGATCAACATGACTGGAAAAAGGCTCAATCACTCCATGTGGTGCTAGTGCTAGTTTTAATCTCTACACATTGATGTAAGGAGGAAACTGATTAGTAGCGTGGGTCTTGTAAACTAGGGTAAAAGGAAGATTCTTGGGAAATGATGCAAAGGGGAATTATTTTTCTCATGAAGAGGGACATACTAGGAGTTTCTTAATGATGGGAAAGCATGTAGCGTTCATTGTAGATGTCCTCCAGGATCGTGGATGGGGAGTATAGGGAAAGAGACAAAATTGTGTGTAACAGATGCCCCCTAAAGTGTGAAGGATGAACTAGAGTGAGGGTCAAATTCTTTACAAGTGGATGCGGGGAACCAAAGTCCATCGGTAGGAAACCTGCAAGCAAGCATAGATACATATACATCGCTAAAAACTCTATCAAATTATACATGAATCGTGGTATGGATGCAGGCGTCCAGAGAAGGATCATGTAAATGGATCCAAGGCATGGGTGCAACCATCCAATAGAGAGGATCATAATGAAACCAACATATGGTCATAACCATCCAATAATGAGAAGGATCACATATAACAACTCATGCTATGGTCAGAGCCATCCATCTGAAAGAGACATGCATATCAACATGATCATGTCACATCGCCTTGCAACCTAGATTGGTGTAATCTAAGTCCAGGGTCTTGCGCTCCAAATGACCTGATCAAAGTACAAATCCTAACATGTGAATGAATGTGTTGAAGTTGAACATGCTAGAAAGTCATTTGATTACCGACCAATGATGTGAACTGTTAACAATCGCGAGGGAAATCATCAATAATGACAATGGATCTCAAAGGTACTAGTAGCACAGATCACAGAATTTGAATAAAGGAACTAATGTCGAACACCCGTGAAATCACTTGATTGAAATCAAATGATGTAATCTTGTCATCGAGTGTGAGGAACTTGCCATTAGGGCATGCAATCTCTAAGGTACTATAATGGAGTCTCTTGGCTAGCTTCCTAGATAATAAGCTGAAGTCGATAAGAAGAGACCATGTTGAAGGAGGGCCATGATGTATCCCACATAATCAACACGAGACAAAGGTATGAAAATGATTTCAGATGATTCAGAGAATGAGGAGTAAGTGTTACTA
This sequence comes from Pinus taeda, assembly GCA_000404065.3. Classification (NCBI taxonomy): domain Eukaryota; kingdom Viridiplantae; phylum Streptophyta; class Pinopsida; order Pinales; family Pinaceae; genus Pinus; species Pinus taeda. Next base: position 65,984 of record APFE030161932.1, on the reverse strand, counting down.
TAGAAAGACTAACTCTTGAACATATTGGTGACACAACTCTAGAGTTTGGCAGCTTTTGGATCCATATGGTTGGTGGTCGTGATGACGTGGAAGAGATCAAATCGAAGGAAAAAATGAACGGACCAACCTAGGAAGGTCAATGATGAAAAGGAAGATATCCCAACCCAGCACAAAGCGAAATGTGTCATGTTCAAGAGTAAGCTTCCGAGACAACTGATAGGATTTCCAATTTTATGCCACCATTTCTGGTAGGTAACCCAATTATTTTTTATCACAAGCTTGAAGGGGATAGTATATGTTCTCACTATAAGTTCATCCTTCGGATGAATCCAACCTAGTAGGTTTAATGAGCCCTAGGAAGGAGAATCTCACGTTCATCATCGCAACGAATCTAATGTCGTTTAATGTTTTAACGAGTCTGACATAGGTGTAACTTAGTATCTTTTTCATGTTTAGAGAGTTTGAAAAATATAAGGAAAATAAAACTCCACATGGTCCCTTTTCGTACATTTGTGTCTCTCGAGCCCAAAAGGTAGAAAACAATACTTGAGATAATGGCTTGACCATTTCATTCAAGGAGTACCTATTTTGTAAATAGTTCATCCCAGCCCGAAAAAGGGCTAAACATATACTTGGTGAACGACCTTTCGCAGCCTTTAATAAGTTCAAAACGACAAGAGCTCGACAACCATTTCATGTTTAAAGAGCTGGAAAAGAGCTTGAAAGTAGAATCCCCGTTTTTATTCTCTTTTACGAGTGAAAAAGGTAAAAATACTTAGTGATCTTTTCATTTGAGTTTTATGAGTCAAGAAAAGAGCTTAAATTTGACTCTAGTACCATCATCAATAACCCATCACCTATCGTTGCAAAAAAGGTAAATGAATTATCCAACTTCTGAGGAAAAATAGGTCAAAAATACTTTAAAAACCCTAATATTTCATGAAAAATGAATAAAAGGAGGGAAAAGTAATTATTTTTTACCATTTACCATTTTACCTTTGTGTGAAGAGCTTTTTACCCACTTGTGCCCTAGTTTTCTTGGAGCAGATTGCAGGAGATCCGGGAGGCCATTCGTCCAGCTGTTAGTTGTAGGTAAGAGCCAAGACCTTAAGCTCCATTTTCATGCTTATTTTACCTATGTTTAACCACTTTTTCGATTTTTTAGAAGATTTTCAAAAAAAAAAAATTCGCCCTAAGTCGGCGCAATTTTTGGGCACAAAATCGCGTCGATCGAGGGTTACTAAAATTGTCGAATGTGCCTTTCATGCTACTATTTTTAAAACAATCACGCCGAAGCTGTGATGTTTTTTTCTTCAAGTTTTTTCCTAATCTATCCTATTGAATCAAAATTTCTCTGGCTAAAGATGTTTATTGACTTGATTATATGTTTTTTGTACGGAAGAAATCATGAAAAATGGTGGATTGGAAGGAACATGAGCATGAGGATATTAACACTCAAGCAATGGTAGACCCAAATTGCTTGAATGCTCTGAGTAACTGTGGGCTCCTCAAATTATTCTTTAAACCAATTCTATGGGCTCAACCCAAATTTCTACGGTATCTGATCAGTCTCTGGGATGTGAATCGAGAATTTTTCATGATCTGTGACCAAGAATTGGAGTTGGAAACTTCAAACATTTATTTTATCATAGGACTATCCCGAAGAGGGTAGCCAGTCAATCTATATGGGTCAAGGCCGATTGGGGCAAGTGTGACCATGCTACTTGTAGAACACTGCCCAGAACCACTCAAATCAAAACGTGGCAAGATTGAGATCATGATTGTTCGAGATCTTATGCTGAGAGTGTTACTATTGACCATAAATAGAGTGGATGGGGTTCAAGTGCAACATGAGACCAACAAGTCAATGTTTCAATATGTTATCCATTGTACGACGCCCACAATATTCAACTGGGTGGAAGCTATGAAGGTCAACATGAAGCACTAGCTATCAAAAGCTAAGGCGGGAAACTTGAAGTAGTTCTGTTATGAGTCTGTTCTAGTGACATTCTTCCTAGAGCGGGTTCCATTGTTTCACTACCAGTGGGACGAGGTGGGACTAACATTTCCATGAGACCCACGGATGGTCCGTTGGAGTTCGCTGATGCCCAGGATTAAGGGGGCCAACATATGTCCTATAAGCCCACCTTCTTCTTGTGTCTATGATGATAGTTGATCGTAGTGGAGGATTGGACTTACAACAATACCAACTTCCGTGGTGATATGGATATGCCATTCCCAGAGGGGGAAGATTATGATGATGGAGGTAAAAAAAAAACAATTTTGATTTTTGATTTTTTATTGTTTTTGAGATATATGTATTCATGACATTTTGATTTTGTGAATGCAGAAGTTGGACTAGAACACCATGTCGGGATGTCCTCGATTTCCAGGCATATTTCTCGGTAGTTTGATGTCACTCCTTATCAGGAAGTAAGTGACAATGAGGAGGAGATCACACAGAGCCTTGAGGGATTGACCCATGGTATCCCAAAGTATGCCCAAATGGGTGATGTCCCATGCCAGTATCAGAGCCATACGGTGGGGGTATTAGATCGGATCTGCTAACTACTAACCCATGTAGTGTGTTATAGCTCCAAATCTCACTTTTGAGGTTTGTGATGCTGCACTCATGACCTAGGGCAACCCATCCTTCCAGACTTGGTCCCAAATTAAAAAAAAAACAGTGTTTTTTCCCTATACGCGACATTGCCTTGATCTAAACGTGTGTATACGCGGGTCTGTGTATACCCAACCCGCGTATATGTATAAAAACACTTAAAAAATAATAAATATCCTTAATTTCGGGTGGAGATCACGGGTTTTACCTGTTGATCACCTGTTAGTGCCTGTGACCCAACTGTTCCCAACGAATTCCCACCTAAAAAACTACTTTGGGAGAAGTATAAAAAGGCTTCTATGGGAAGGCCAAAGGGAGGAGAGAAGAGAGAAAGATTACTATGTTGATATTTCCCTGACCAGGTCTGAAGATCCGTGTGCCTTCTGCACTTCCCCCATCCTACAGGAAACCCTTGTTTCCTTGTGTGTGTTGATGATTTCATACTACTTGAGAGATCACGGAGTAAGTCATGGAAGGAGTTCGTTAAAGGCTTGAGACTGGATGAATCTAGGAGACGGTTCTGCTTGGAGCCTGTGAAAGGACGAATCAGGTGAAATTGTTCCTTTTGTGTACCTTATTTGTCTATAATAAAAGAAACACATGCCTTTGTTCCTGATATAGATCTTCTTCATGTTATGATATTCATGTTATGATTTATATGTGATCGGTTGTTTAATTGCATAACTAACTACCTTTCCTTATAATATGAAGATGGTTTCTTTATAATGTTTAGTCCATATACTACTATACTTTCTTGAATTGATTGTTTTGCAGGTCAAAGGAGAAAAGGAACACCAAGAAGGGTTTGGACCCTGGAAGGCTCTTCTCAAACGTAGGACCTTAGGTACGCCCCCTATCATAGAGTTTGCTTATAGTCACATTATGATTGCATGGAATGTGTGTTTCTTCGCATAGATAACCTTCACTCTACTAGGGTAGTCACCCAAGACCCTAGGGGAGTTTATCCCACAACAGAATTGGCGACTCCGCTGGGGACAACACTATTGTTGTTCCTAGTTTGGGTGTATTCAAGCCAATTAGGGCTCAGTTGTTTGTTTATCGTCTGTTACTGTGTAGTCAGTGCCTGAATTGTGAGCTTCGATCAGTTTTTTCCAGACTTTTTTTTGTTTTTCTTGGAAGCTTTTTTATATGCTAGTTTATATGTTTACAGAAGCATATATACGCATCTTTCCTTAAGTGAACCTGCGTATACGCAAGTTTCCCTAAGCCTTGTCACATATACACGCATCTGTGTGCAAACACAGTCACGTATATCCTTAATTTTCAAGATTTTTAAAATTTGTTTGCTTCTGGAGGATAGTATGTTGGTCTGATTCAGTTTGGAACAACCATTGTTCTGTCACAGTCTTTAGTTTTACAGCAAGTGTCTTGTTTTGAATTCCCTCTGATTGTGAAAAGGTTGGTCTTGTTCGTTTTCTTGCAAACGTCATTTATTTTTGCTTAAGCACACAAGGTTTCTCTCAAGGAATCTTGGTTTCTCTGTGTATTCAGTGCAGAAAGATTGATTTCAATATTTGTGTTGAGTTTTGATTCAATGAATTTTTGGTTTGCATGTTTGAACTATTTTTATGACCATCTGCTTTTCTTGCTTTCTGAAAGTCGTTTGTTCACGCTTTCTTGAAAGTTGTCTTTTCAATCCTTTGGTTTCCATTGCCATGCTCATCTCGCTGCTTGTTGATTGTTAAAATCATTTCAAAGCACCATTTTTGTTGAGTTCCCACTTGTTTTGTGTCGTAAACTCGCAAAGTGCTTCATTGGCTATTTTTTGGTCATCAAGTTTCAGTCTTGTTAGAGTGTTTTTGAAAATTCGTTTTTGAGTTTCTTTTGAAGGAAACTTCTTGAAACTTTGTTTTTCTTTCTTGAACTTTGTTTTGATTGAGTTTTCCTTTTTGTTGAGTGAAAGTGCCTATTTGTTTGTCTTCATCTTGCTTTTAGTACTTAGACAAAATAAGCAAAAAAAACTTATATTCCATCTAAACATTTAAGTGGCAAATTTGAAATCGATAAACAAACAACTTTCATCTTTTAATTTAAGAGTAGTTTTAAATTTTGCATCGGCATGTATTTGTTGCATTAGGATTAGTTTGTGCATCTTTCTAGGCATTTATAGTTTTGTTAGCTTTTGTGAGTGTGAAGTTTGAAAAGAAAAGAAAAAGTTGTACTTTTATTTGAAGTTCCTCTGAACCCTATAGAAATTGCTTTTCATCGAAAAACGAAAAACAAGTGCATGTGCATGTAGTTTGGTTTTATTAATCTCTTTTGCGTCAAAACAACACCAGTTTCACTTCCATCATCCCTTGACTTAAATAACGGCCCATTAAAATCAAGCGCTAATTTAAAATATACTAGAACTTTTTATTTGTCAAGTTAGATACATCAACAAGTTTTAGGATATTTTAGGGCCTTGGATTAGGTGTGTGGAGAGTTGACTCTCCAAGGCCATTTGAAACTGTCAAACATAGGAGTCTGAATAGTGAGTGAAAATCCAATAGCGTTAGGAAGACCAGGAAAGATCAGGATCTGGGAGTTAAGCACGAGGGTCTGTAAAGACTGGGAAGAGAGATACCCCCTCTCCTACTTGTCTGAACCTACCTCACAACTGTTCCGCCTGGCTTCTGATACGAGTTGGTAACCTTAGTTTCTACCCCTAGGGATCTACACAGGTGGCTGCAGAGGGGAATCCCATGGCATCTGAGGTCAACGTTGTATCACTCTCAACGGTACTACTGGAGGGCACCCTTGCGAAGCTTGGGGGCTAGAACCGGCGTAGGCTGTTGTTAGGAGGTCAGCGTAACTTCCTCTGTTACTTTCACTGATAGGAATGGGCCGTCATTATCCCAGACTATATTCGGAAGGCCCCTTACTTCACTTAATCATATTTTGGTGTCCGGTCCTAATCACCCAGAGCGGAAATACTTGGAAGTTGTTTGACTGGATGATATCTTTAGGGACTTTATAGTGTGTGTTCTATGCTCCTAGTTCGCCTAGTTTTCAATTTTTTGAGTCTTTAGTTAGATCGTAATGAAAAATTCAAAGTGGCTAACTTATCACCTAGACGGTCTCAAAGACTTCGTGGTCTTTCACCACCAAGTTCAGAGCCTTCACCTAGAAGGCGCAGAGGTAATACTGTCGGTGGGTTTCGTCCCGTGGAAGCTGACGCATCGGGGATTGATCCTCCCCTCGGGGGCATCAGTGCTCAAGATATACCTAGTACTTCCACAGGACAAGAGAGAAGTACTCCTAGACTTTCTCGAGTTCTCTTTCGGACAAAAGATAATGTAGAGGTAGAAGAACTCTCAGAGTCGTTAGCGTTTCCGAATTCTCCCCTACCTCCTAGTCATCCGGAAGTGTTACAATACGTTGTGTCTCTAATGCATAGACCATCAAGTCCAGGTCACATAATGCACTTACCATCGATGACCACTACTGGAAGCATGGCTTCTATTACAAGTGCTACAACTGTGCAGACTCCAATATCTATACAAGGGGGAGGAACTATTTCCATCCCCTCCTCTTCTTTATTCGGGTCTTTTGCTAGCACGTCTTTAGTTGGGACTACCTCCATTCCTTCTACGAGTGGAAACTCCCAAATCAATGCTTTTAGTTCTCGATTTTTCCCATTTGGCACCCATTCACAGGGTATTCCGTCAATTCCGTTTAGTGCCACCACATCCATGATGGGTGGATCGAATTCATTCCAGGGTTTTCCTTTTGGAAGTGGTCATATACCACATTCCAACCCAACAATTGGATCTATGCCTTTCTCTTCTTTAGGACAAGGTAGCAATCCTTTTCGAGGTTGGACTAACCCTGCAGTTAGTAGTATGGGAACTGGGAATTCGTTTCTTGGCCAACAAGGGAATAGGCCGTACTCCACGGTTAGTTTATTCCGAAGTATTCCTCCCCTAGCCTCTTCTTGGGATCCTTATCAAGGGTTGTCTACTCCTTATAATCCTTTAGGAGGGAGCTTTGCCGATTATGGAGGTTTTGCAGCCAAAGTTGGTTAAACTCCAAGTTACGCTGGATCACAAGGCATGCCTTTTGGTTCAGCTGGTTCTATAGGTTACTTCAGGCGGCCTGGTGCCTTCCAAACTCCAGGCCCATCTTTTCAGAACTTTGGGAGTTCCGCCCAGTCTGGGTGGAACCCCCAAGGTCCTCCTAGGCTTCCGTTTCTGGCAAATTTGAACTTGCCAGACCTCACAAAGTTAACAAACGATCAATCAAATATAATCCGGCCTGGCCTCCGGTCCCAACCAAACTTCCTTTGGACATTCCAAAATTCAAAGGGAAGAGCGGTGGGGACCCTGGTGACCATGTGACCACATTCCATTTTTGGTGCTTGTCGAACTCCCTTATTGATGATTCACTTAGGTTGAGAATTTTTCAGTGCACCTTGACTAGTAATGCGGCCAAATGGTATATAGAGTTGCAAGGGGGCAACTTTACATCTTTTTACAACTTAGCTAATATTTTCTTAAATCATTTCCAGTTACCTGTCTGTTATGATGCTGGAACTGAACTTCTGGCCAATTTTCGTCAGGACACGACAACTCACATTTCTAACCATATTCAGGAATGGAGACAGAGAAAGAGGCTCATTAAAACTGAAATCCCTCCGGAGTACCATCTTGAATGGTTTTTGAAATCTTTACAACCTGAGATCTCTAAGGATGTCTCGATGTCCGGAGTTTACTCCGAGGAGCAAGCTATTTTTAGGGCCCATCAATTAGAATTGATCTACTCTCAGTCTGGGATCCTACAAAAATACTTGCTAGATGTTCCTGGGTTGAAGTTTGATATAGCCAAGTCGAAGCCAGGTCCCCATGGAGATGGTATCGTTGGATCGATAGACACGAATGTAGTGAACTTGTTGAGTCAATTGCAGCAGTTGTCATTGCAAACTGCTTCAAAAAACCAAGTCACATCATCTACTACTTTGTCTTCCCAACCCTCTTTGATAAATGTCATCCAATCTGATAATCCCAAAGGAAATCAAAACTCCAATGGGAAAAAGAAAGAACAAGGTAAGAAAAAGAATCAGGATGGGAAGGCTGACACAAATCCTGCAATAATGTTGGTGGGGGTAGAAATGAGTCTAAAAAGAAAGTCAAGTTTCCGTGCAAGTTGTGTAGTGGAGACCATCTAACTCATCTCTACCTGAAGATTTAGGACGCTCAGTGCTTGTTAGGGCAGCAAGGGGCTTCTAGTTCTCAAGCTGTGTTAACCAACCCTTTTCCCCAAGGGCAGCAATTGCTTGCTGGCACGAGTTCAAATCCTGGTACCTCCTCAGGGGGCAGTCGGGAAGGGGAAAAAGCATCGAACGTTTTCATTATGGGTTCTAATGTACATGTGGCTACTCGGTCACGTGATTACGGTGAAGTCGAAACTTCCAAGGACAAAACTGCTCCCAGGAATACCGACCTTCATATTGAGTGACCCCCTGTTGAGACTATACCACGTATACCGAAAGGTTTCACTAAACGCGCGACTATCAATCCTAACGCTAGGGCCACCCAGAATTATTCCATTTTGGAAGATCTGGCCCAGAGTTGATGCACCATGTCCGCTTTAGAGGTTCTCTGGTCGTTTCCGGCTCAGCGAAGTGCTTTACTGTCGGCAATTGGGGCAGTTGATCCAACCAATTCTTTAGTGCTCACTTTTGACATGATAAATGTCAAAAAGTGACTCCCTCATCACATGGCTTTCCAGATAAAGTCTACATACCAAAAGATTAATATTTTTACACCGTTATTAATGAGGGAGCTTCCACATGCGTCATGTTGATGTCTTGTTGGAAGGCCATTGGATCTCCTTCAACTGTTCCTTCACCTACCCTTCTGACTGCGTTTGATGGGAATTCTCACAAGCCGCATGGGATTATCCCAGCCTTTCCTATATGTGTTGGAGGAAAGGCCGTCAATGTTGAAGTAGAGGTCATAGATGATAACCTAGACTATAATCTCCTCTTAGGAAGGAATTGGGTATATGAGATGGATGTTGTTGTTTAGACTCTATTTCGTGTCATCTGCTCTCCTCGTGAAGGGAAAATCATTAAGGTTGATAAATTGGATTATTGTCCAGTTAATCCTCAAGCAACTTCTGACTCTACTGTCCCCTTAGTGGATAACCCTCGCCCGCCTACGGAGAATCTAGGAGTTGGGATGTATTCCTCATTGATGGGTACCTTTGAGTTTCCCTCTCCTATCGCTCGAATCAATGTCATTTCACCATCCAAGGAGTCTCCTCGAGAAGGGTTCTTTCGAACTCATTATTTTTCAGACCCTTGGACCTTGCCTTCACCTACGACCACATTAGCTGAAGGACAAGTAAATGGAATGGCATCCTCTATGTTTGCGTCTGAGCTTAGATATTAGTCTATCGTTAACTCCGCAGATGACCACTCTGCTCCTTCTTCCGAAGAGAAGTTTGAGGGTTATGTGGCCTCGGCTTGGGCCTTTGATTCCACCTCCGCCTTGGACTGCTTAGATACGGTTTTACCTTCTGACAAAACAATCCTCGAAGTGATGATGGGTGTAGATCGACCTTGGGAAGACTTACACCATTGTTCATATTTCCTTCCTCCATTGCAGGAAGTGGAAGCTAGGTTCTCCAAGCTATTCAACTAGTGATGTTTGTAAGATATCAAATCCTTTGGCTCCAGCACACTTTCGTGCCAAAGGTAATATGTCGGTGATCTCAGAAACGATATCTATAAACATCTCTAGAGACCCTAATGTGATTGAGAATCTCTTCATCGGAATTGAATGTTCCCCTGAAGAAGTGCAAATTTACATCGACCTTTTCAAATAATTTTGAGATGTATTTGCTTGGTCTTATGAGGATATGCCTGGCATTGATCCTTCTATAGTTCAGCATGAGATCAAGACGTATGAAGACGCTAAACCGGTTCATCAAAGACTTCGACCGGTTAATCCTAGGAAAGTGGCAGCATTAAAGCCGAAGTAGAGAAGCTGCTCAGGGCGGGTTTTGTATAGCCTGTTCCTCTTACCAATTGGGTTTCTAATCCAGTCCCAGTAGATAAAAAGCAAGGAACAATCCGAGTATGCATCGACTTTAGGGACTTAAAAAAATCTTGTTCGAAAGATAATTACCCCACGCCATTCATTGATTAGATTATTGATGGGTGTTCAGGTAATGAGATTTTTTCCTTCATGGACGGTTTTTTTGGTTATAATCAAATTTCTATCCGTCCTGAAGATCAACATAAGACGGCTTTTATATGTCCCTGGGGTACCTTTGCATACAGAAAGATGCCATTTGGTCTAAAAAATGTTGGAGCCACTTTCCAGCGGGCCATGTCATATGCTTTCCACGACATCAAACATATCATCAAAGCATACTTGGACGATCTCGCTGCTCATTCTCGAAAAAGAACTAATCATCCCAATCACCTTCGAATGGTTTTTGAGCGATGTTGTTTTTATAAAATCCAGTTGAATCCGAACAAGAGCGTTTTTGCGGTTACGTCCGGTCGGTTGTTAGGGTTCATCATGTCAAATGAAGGTATTAGAGTTGATCCCTTCAAGGTAGAGGCGATGGTCCAGTTGCCTCCCCCATCCTCCATTCGAAAACTTCAAAGTCTTTAGGGGAAGGCTAATTTCTTAAGATGGTTTATAGCGAACTATGTCGAGATCACTAAAAGTTTTATGCGTTTGCTCCGCAAAGGGGTTCCATTCATGTGGGACGACTTTGCGCAGCGGTTGTTTGATGCTTTGAGAAAGGCATTAGTCTCTGCCCCACTTTTAAGTCCACCGGATTATGGTAGGGACTTCCTTTTATATCTCGCTGCAGCAGAATCAACCATTGGTATGGTTCTCGTTCAGGAAGACGATGCTCTCACAGAGCATGTGATTTATTACTTGAGCCGAGGCTTGATAGGTCCTGAACTCCGCTATTCTCCGATTGAGAAATTGGCCTTGGCAGATGTCCAAGCTGTCCAGTGGCTCCGTCATTATATTCTGCTATGCAAAACTTTTGTCTTAGCAGTAGTCAATCCGTTTCAGTTTGTCCTCAGTAGGTGAGTGATTGGGGGTGAATATAACTGATGGATTGTCATTCTACAATAATTTGATCTCAAGTTCTTTTCCGCTAAGTCCAAAAAATCTATGGTTTTTGCCGAGCTAATTTCCGAGCTGCCTTGTGGAGAGGATACTGTTTATGAGGAAAGTTTTCCTGACGAACATTTATTCCTCATCTCTTCACTCGACCCTTGGTATGTATATATCATTGTTTATCTCCAGACTTCGAAGTTTCCCTCTGCTTTCTCTAAGGATGAACGTCACAAATTACATCACCTCGCTAAAAATTACATCATCATTGGTGATACATTATATCGTTGGGGGGTTGATTCAATCCTTCGGCACTGTTTAACCTTAGAGGAGGCAGAGTCTATGCTAAATGATTGCCACAATGGAGCTTCTGGTGTTCATCTATTAGGGCTTGCTACAGCTCAGCGTATCTTGCGTGCTGGCTACTTTTGGCCTTCGCTCTTCAAAGATTGTGTTGAAGCGGTCAAATGCTGTCACCCGTGCCAAGTTTATGGATGGAAGATGCGTGCACATCCAACTCCTCCTTTTCTCGTTGTCACTGTTGGTCCCTTTACTAAGTGGGGCATTGATTTTACGACTTTTCATCCGCCTTCAGTAGCGAATCACAAGTATATTATCGTGGTCGTCGACTACTTCACAAAGTGGGCCGAGGCCATGCCCACTTATAAAAATGATAGTGAGACAGTGGCATTGTTCCTTTTTAATTAGATTATCTCAAGGTTCGGTATCCCAAGAGAGATTGTCACTGACCATGGTAGTCATTTCCAAAATCAACTAATGTCCGAATTGGCTCTCAAACTAGGTTTCCGGAGGGAACATTCATCTCCTTATTATCCTCAGGCCAATGGACAGGTCGAGGCAGTAAAAAAAACTCTTAAGACGATTCTGCAAAGGACAATTGATAAAAATAGATCCAGTTGGCATCTTATGTTGTAGCCGACTCTATGGGCATACCGAACCTCTGTTAAGACTACTACAGGTTTTACACCTTCTTAGTTAGTTTATGGGTTGGAATCTATCTTTCCTGTCAAATGTGAAATTCCATCTCTTAGGTTAGCTATTGAGCTCCTTCAAGAGACCTCTCATGTCGAAGAGCACCTCCTACACTTGGAACATCTCGATGAGCAGCATCGAGATGTAGCCACAGTAAATGAGGCTCATAAGAAAAGGGTTAAAACCCAGTATGATAAAGCTGTCCGTCCTCATGTTTTTTCTAAAGGGGACCTCGTCTTGGTCTATGACCAAGATGAGGACACCTTGGGGGTAGGAAAATTCAAACCTATGTGGTACGGTCCCTTCATAATTAAATGAGTGTTAACGAAAGGGTTGTATGAGTTATCGATTTCGAAGGAAACAAATTGGCAGAACCCCGAAACGGGCCCTACCTTAAGAAGTAATTTGCTTAAGTAGCAGCTAGGCAATGGCTTTTTTGTACATTATGTATATTTGTACATATTTTTTCGAGAGTTTGTGATATCAACACTTTTTGGTCTTCTTTGGTAGGTGTTGATGGATGACTTGATCTATTTTGGATTTGCCGATGGTGCTAGTCGGCACACTCGGAATCTCGCTTCTGCAGCTTGGGTATTGTATTATCCAACTGGTCAATCGATGGTATCAAGGGGAGTATGCATCGGTCCCGCTTCAAACAATATGGTTGAGTATACTGTTGTCATTAATTTGCTATCTGAAGCAATTTCTCACGAAATCGACTCATTGGTAGCTTATCTTGATTCACAATTGATAGTGTCATAATTAAATAACATTTATTGGGTAAGGGATCCATGGTTATATCACCAGTATTTAAGGGTGAGGTTGTTGCAAATATTATTTACTTATATTAATTATTTGCATATTCCAAGATCTCATAATTGGTTAGCTGATTCTATCGCTAATCAAGCATTAGAATGGCACATCAATCATTCATCACAATAAATTAAGCATCAAAAGGTCAAACTGTATATATATATATCATAAAGCGTCTCGAGTGTACTAAGTCTGTTAAAAAATATACAAAATTGGGACTCAAATTCCCATAATCATGTCCGCTATGTCTAATTCCCTGTCTCAGGATGAGCGGCTAAGTAGGCAACTACTACATTTGCTACACGCCTAAAAGTGTGGACCTAGTCACATGGCATGCCAACCACATGACGCTGCATCTCTATAGGAAGGTCCTCTACTGCTGCCATCGGCACTTGGTGGGTTAGCCTCACCAACTATCACTGAACTGTGTGTAGAGTTCGTTCCATGGTTGCAGCCACCTCTTCGGCCCCTTGGTAGCGACGCTTGTGCCATGGGAACTCATATGGTCATATAGGCCCAATATCTGGAACATGATCATTATATTAGTCATTTGAATCCTATCAAAAATATTTTCAAAGTTCATTATTATATCTAAAAAAAAAATAAAAAAATCATAAAATCAAAAATCACTTACCACTGTCGCCCCATGCTGCGGTCGGTGGTAATGCTAGATCGGGATCTCCTCGAAAATCTAGCCCGGCATAGGGGTAGTCATCAATGGCGATGATCTGTTGATCCCACCAGAAAAAGAAGTCGTCGTTGAAAGCAGTCTGTGGGACCTCCCCACCTCCCAGACGTTTCATCAGGTCAGCCCACCTGCCCATTCGAGGATCTCGTGGGGTGCTGATTGAAACTGGTACTCTGGGACAAAGAGCAGGGACTCTCTCGAAGAAGAAAGAGCACAAAATAGTCCCATAACCGAATTTTTTGGTCTATCCTCTCTTGATAGATGTGAGTTGGCTTTTCATGCTAGCCAGAAGAGGAGTACACCAATCAAACACTGTGGTGAGACAGTCAACTGCCACGCTCATGTTTAGCTATGATGCCTGATGCAGAGAAGCGGATTCGTTCACTCGAGCTATGATGAACAGGATTATCCTCAATGGTAGACTCACCACATGTGTGATGGAAACTGACTTCCGACTTTCTTCGGATGTCTCGGGCAATATATTTGTACGTAGTCCTCGATCGAGAGACTGCTCTGTGTTCTCCCCTAAGAATGTACTACCTCTCCCCTTTGGGAAAGGCCTGTAATGAAATAGATATCTTCCACTTCTATCCTGAGTGGCATCTGGCCGATCATAAAAGCATCCTCCTCGATGTTCCAGTAATCAAGAAGCATCTCGAGCATATGTGTGTTTGCTTCCATATTTGGTAATTTGAATAACTTAAGCAAACCGCATCCCCGTAATGCATCCAGAGCCTCAGGACTGTTCATAACTTCTTCATCTACCGTGGTATGCTCTCTTTCTCGCCAGGTGATTGTCATCCTGAAGGAAAAATCAATTTGAACCGTTATTTTTTTTATTTGAAATGTCTGCGACGTATACGCGGGTCCCCTTTACACACAGTCGCGTGTAGGGCCTGCGTGTACGCGGGTTTCATAGTACCAACCTGCGTATATACTGCAGAGAAAATTTTGGCATAAAACTAAACGGTAAAACATTAATTAAAACTTATAAAACTAATCACAATCAATTACAACTTAAGAATGAGAGTTACCTGGAGATTTTGGAGGAATTTGAACATTGAATTTCGCGTATGGGAAGTTAGCTCCTTTTTCTCCAATTCTTTGCTCTCAAACTCAAATGGTGAAAATGGTGAGTCCAAAACCTTTTTATAAGCTTTGAAAATGTCAAATTTTTTCAAAACTTGATTTTGTTCGGTCTCATGTAACTTTTAACTTGGGAGCTTGGAATGTCGAGAATGGTTTGATTTTCGAGACGGTTCCATGACTGCTGACCCATCATGGCAGGTATCGTTTTCTCACTAGCATATAGGTTAGGGAAGCCATTTTTTCCGTTGCATCATGCATACTAGCCTCCATCTATCAATACACTTGCCATAGGGTCGATCCCATCATGTTATGGTTCGGAAACCATCTTCACTTGCTGATTCTTTAAATCATGACATGATGGTAGAACCATCCTTTACATGGGCATCCTAGTTAGCACCTCACTGACATTTGTTGCCCATGCTACTCCAATTTGAGTAGGCTCGGGAGTCCTCTGTAGTCCTGCCATGAATTATACGATGAAGACTCATTCCTCTTTGCTTCTTCATGTTGGCATTATGGCTAAAGTGTTGTCCTTGATGGCAACCCATACAGGTGATGGATCACTGTACAACAGGTCAGTAGCAGAGATTGATGATCAGCTGTCAAATATTGAAGAAAATAAGGAGTACACTGGCACACCGTACAAAAGGTGCGGACACGCAGGCATGTCTTATATAAAGTGCATACATACCCGCAGGTTACCCGTTCATGAGGTGCGTACCCCCAGTTCACTTACTTCAAGGCAGAGAAGCGCGCTCAAGTGGGGTTTCTTATGTTTGGCCCGTGGTATTTAGCCCGCCGTTCTTGATTCTATGGTTTTGCCCCGTGGTATTGCTCTATATTATTATTATTATTGAGCCCCATGTTTTTGGGTCCCTAGTATTGGGTATATATGGTATTGATCCATGATTTGAGGAAGAGCTTGCCTATATAAAGAAAAGGAGATCATTTGGCTAGACATGTGTGAAATTAGAAGATCTGAAGAGAAGCTAGATCTAAAATTCTAGTGATGGGTTTGTGAGAGATAGCTCAAGGAGAAACATGAGAATTACAAGACGGATCTACTAATGGGTTGATATCTCCTCGGCGCATGTTCAGATCTGTAGATCTGACAGTCTGGGTTATTCTTGAAGTCATAATATTATCTATACCTGCAGGTACGCAAGTGCAGTGAAAGAAAAGCGCGGAGATACGTAGGCACAGAAGCGCTGCAGGTGCGGAGGTCCACGGTGCCACAGAAGGCGCAGCTACAGAGGTGCGCGGTGCCACAGAAGGCGCAGCTGCGGAGGTGCGCGGTGCCACAGAAGGCGCAGCTGTGGAGGTGCGCGGCGCCACAGAAGGCACAGCTGAGGAGGTGCGCGGCACCACAGAAGGCGCAGCTGCGGAGGTGCGCGGTGCCACAGAAGGCATAGCTGCGGAGGTGCGCGGCGCCACAGAAGGCACAACTGCAGAGGTGCGCAGCGTCACAGAAGGCGCAGTGCGGAGGTGCGCGGTGGCACAGAAGGCACAGGTGCGGAGGTCCGTGGCGCCACAGAAGAACAGTGCGTACTTGTACGCAGGCATTACATGGGTGAAGCTGCATACTTCTCTTGAAATCAATTTAGCTATCCATGTTTATCCTTGCTGTGTTCTAGGTGTTGAAGTAATGTCTGGTTTCTGGTATTATGATCTGATAACAACAGTCTGAGAAGTGATTGATTATGTTCTTAATGACTCATCTTTATGTGATCTGATGGACTAGATCTGATTGATGACT